>JAJOOH010012853.1:0-57196 GCA_029582605.1 Solanum gracilifrons
AAACCAAGTTCTAGATGCCAAATGACACCCTGCCAAGATGGACCATCGTTCTGTACACGATCCGCTGATGGCTACGTCAGTTGTTAAGTCAGGGTCGTTTTGGTCTTTTTCCCTATGCGTTGGGCATTAAAACTACGTCGTTTTACACCTAAGCTACGTTGTTTTACACCTAAGCTACATCGTTTTACAGAGCTTAAGCCTAATAATTTAGTCAGGACCTCCCTAAAACCTCTATTCTCCAAAATCACCAAAACATAGAGCAAAAAGAGAAAAAAGAGGCTCCAGTTTTCTCAAAAATACATAATAGGTTTTCTTCGATTTCATCCCCTAAATCGAAGGATTTTTCCATAGATTTTGTCACCAGGTATGTGGCATTTCATTAGTGGGTTCCTTTCATCCACTAGGTCCCTAGAATTCAATCAGATTCTTGATTCTCCATATCTTGTTTAGACCTAGGGTTTGTAAATTCTAGGATAATTATTGTGATTTAGATGTTGTTGTATTTCTAATCAAAATAGCATGTTTCCTAGAATCCTTATTTAATCCCTAATATTAAACTCAGAACCTTAGTTTGTGTAGATTCTCCTAGTTCATGAATTGCACTTGCTAGGTCAGTTGAACAGATAATTATGCTTCAGATTTCGAGTATCTCATTATCAGTATATAAATGGTGCATTCTCATTTAACATGTCAGTATTTTGAACTATTCGTTATTTAAGTCATAATGTAAGTTGTACATAATCAGTTGGGGTAGACTTAGCACTGAGTTGGACTAGGGTTCAACATACCCTTAAAGTCCCAGAAATAAGTGCCCCCGTAGGAGTATAAGTATCCTCTGTGGGCATCAGATTTAGTGATCACGCCAGTCAAGCCTTTATACCCCTGGCAAGATATATTGGATCCTCTCGATGGGGAATATCGATATTTGTGTAATCAAGACACAACTTCCAATGCAAGTGTCTACGAATATACAATAGTAAAGTAACCCAACCAAGGGTTGGGATCGTTTCCAACAGAGTGGTTTTGAGAATAAGTAGAAAAATAAAATTAAGGTCTAATTAGTCATAACTAAAAACATTTCCGAATATAAACATGTTAAATCTAAGGGGTGACACAAAACTGTCAATTAACGATGGGGTTTTGTCACAAGTAAGCAAAAACACCTAGAATGCAAAAAGTACTAATAAAGGAGATGGTGTTCTTAGGATGTGATAGGAATAAGGGAAAAACTAAACTGTTGGGTACATGCTTTTGATAGTAAATCTGTTGAATATTTGTGACTAGGCTAGACTGTAGTGGAGGTAAATTCTCTCTCGACTAAGTTACCCAGAATCGAATGGGTTCCTCTCGGACACCCACTTGCCGCATGAAGAACAGCCTCCGCCTTAGCCCACTCACTCTCTCGAGTTGAGTGTGTGGGAATAAGACTAGGGTTCACTGTCTTGACCTGAACCTCATGTCGACCCAATCCCACCGGCCATCAATTTAGTAGTCTTAGTTTTACGACCTCTTTCTAGAGCAAGCCGAAACCACAAAGGTGAAGTCGTATTTACAACTACAATTTCATTAACTTCCACCATAAATACTAAACAAAATCACATCTAAACAACAAATAAATCATCAAAAAGAAAGACCCAACGATAATCTAACCCATATTCACAAAATCAGACCTCAGGAATTGGGGTTTTAGCTACACATGTAAAAGAGAGATAAAAATTTATACCGATATGAGTTTGCATTCAAATGCGTATGAAGATTTAAGTCTTAAAACAAGCAAAGAGTGAAGAATCCAAGAGACCCAAACCCAAAATATTGGAGTTGACACCTTTCGAACCTTCATGTTCTTCAAAACCGTCTCCAAACAAAGAACTTAAAAATAGAAGCAAAGTCTAAGAAAATACTATTCAAAGCTAGAAATTTGATATTAATAATCTGATACTAAGCTATAACTTTTCAATGAGTTTCTATAGTTTTCAATAATTTGTGCTGCAGCTGTTCATTTGGTGTCGTTAGTCGGGATCGCCGAGTTCATCGCCGTCTTGTGTTAGGCTTCAGCATCGTCGTGTTTGGATTATTGGATGACATAGTACAGCTTCACAAAACTGCTCGGCGTTACGCCGACTACGCCATTTCACCGCTGATTTGATCATTTCCTTTAGGGCTCAACAAACTGGAACAAAAGGAGAGGATAAGACCTCTTGGCAACTTGCCGAATGGGTTAGGAAATTCTCAGATCTTCATTTCTTCGATATTGCAGCTACTTTTGTTCCTTTTTGCTAAGTAGTGTCCATGCTTTCCCTCGAACTTCAAATACCTGAAGCTTAAGGGTTTTCATCAGATATTGAGAGAAAATATGCATTTGAGGACACTAATTCTATCAACATATTGTCCTAAATGAGTCCAATTTGTGGACTTATCAACACCCCCAACTTAAACTTTTGTTTGTCGTCAAGAAAATTCGAGTTCAGCCATTCAAACAGGGTGTCTCAAACAGTGCTACACAAGACTCAATCATGAATGCACACAACAGGACTCAATTTACTTATGCAAAGATCAAATGTGCACTCAAAGATTCAAGTTGTGACTCACCAATATCAAAGAATCTGATGCTCACAATACTTGCTTCAAATGCAAGTTCAACCTCAACCAATGTGTTCAAATTCCCTCACACAAGGAATGATTCCATATTCACACAATGGTTCACAGTTTAAAGCTTCGGAATCAGATGCAACGCTCACACTCACAAAGAGGAACACAATGAATAACTTCACCCATGGGTTTGCTCGTATTTTCCAATCAATATTTGTTTCAGCTCACTCAAGATCAAGAAGGTCTTTTCAAGGCTTGTAATGGGGCTGAGTGCTAAGGTATGGTCATTTAGGCTCAATTACTTTCATCCTCATGAAATGTGGTGCTCACAACACTTCCTTTCCTTTTCTTTTATCACTCTCTTTAGTGCTCATAAGTCATCCTATTATTCACTTTCCATGGATTGTTTGGGAACTCCATTTCTTTTGTACCTTATTCCACAACTTTCTTTTTCATTCTTTTTCTATTCTTTTTTTTTCTTTTTTTATATATGGAGGGGTTCCATTTTCTCAAAACCATGGGTAAGAGGAAACTTTCCTTGCACTTCTTGACTTTCCCTTATCTTCTTCTTTTTTCACCACACCCCCAACTTAGGCTTCTGGCCTAAGTTGCTTATTCATCTAATCACAACTTCATGAGGATTATGAGTGATGGATAAAGAAAGGTCTAGTTTTCATCAAGATTCTTCCAAAGAAAGGTAAGGCTCAAGGGGGGTTCAAAACCGGTTCACACACTCACAAGGTAGGTCACAAAAGAAGTATATGTCAAATTGGTTCACACTCTTAGAATTTGCCTAAGATCATATCAAGAGATAGCATCACTTAGTTGACCGGAGGAACAGGAAAAATTCAAGGATTTATCATGCATGGTTCAAAGTAAGCTCATCACACTAGGCATTGACACTACAGTGAAACAAGACTCCACAATTTCCCTAGTGTGCAATCATCATCACAAGAGACTCAATTCGATACTAGGCTAGTCATAACGAGATGCAAAAAGTTCACATATTGTCTATGCAACTTCATTTGGCCTCATCGTAGCCCTGCATTCATGTCCTTTCGATTTAGGGCACTATGTCATATGTATTGATCGGAACTGAGACTTAAATTTGTAAAAGAACAACCACTTTCAACACACGAGAGGTGACAAAAATTTTTGGACGGGTCAAAATAATTTTGCAATTTAAAAAAAAAGGAGCCAAAAGCTCAAACATCCACATAAATTAGTATATCATACACAATTTTTAAACAAAACAAAACAACTCAACTACAAACAAAATATGAACTTCAATAGCACATAAAGGTTGGCCTCACCCCACCACAAATAAAAGTATTTGTCCACAAATGTGAATAAAAGTATCCAAAAATAAAAATATGTAAGACAAAGAGGGAGGTAAAGAAGGGTCCTGTCTATGCAGTCGCTCCCTCTGTCAGGGTCTCTGTTTGAATCAGGGTATCAATGCCCAGAGCATCTGTCTGGTTTCGAGTTTCAGTAGCCGGACTCACCTTAAGAGGAATAGAAGTGCCAGATCAATTAGGAGCTGCTATAGACATCTCAGTTTGTGATGGTTGGATTACTGGCTGCACAACTGATCCAACAAGATTTGTCAAATCTCTGAATATGCTCTTATAGCGACTCTCCTACGTTTCCTCTTTGTGCACTGCCATCAACTCCTCGTCAGTCTCTGCATCCGACTCTTCCTCCGTTGTGCCACCCCTCTTCACATCACCGGTGGTAGCCGGAGGAATCCCCGAAGTCTCAGGGGAATCCCTGTCCTCAGCAGTCTGTAGCAGTGAAGTGAAGTCAGTAGACTTAAGATAGTCTACGTCCTTTCTCAGACTCGCAACCTCAACTTTTAAAGTTGTTAGCTTAGGAGTCTCCCCCTGTCTGCTCTCACAAGCAATGACTATCACTGTCAAAGCATCAACAAAAGTTTGAAGGGGGGTAAGTGCTACTAGTATGGCCCTGTCGATCATCTCCGGAACAGACCTCACTAGTCGGGTAGCCCGCATAATCGCTGACTGGGCTAAGTGTCCTATCTTTAGGATCATCGCTTGAGCAATCTTTGCTGGCTGGGAGGAGGAGGAAGAAGCACCTAGTACCTGTGAAGAAAAGGAGGGTGTAGATGTACCTGAAGGCTTAGAGGCCGGAGTAGGAGAAGGTTCTTCTACTGGTAACAAGTCAGCATCAACTTCCGGAGAGATATCTGCCGGAGATACTCTATATCATTCGCAAGTTCCTAGGGTACTCTGGCATGCCGGCATAGCTCAATGATCAAACCAGGAATGGTAGAGAGGTAAGTCTCTGCTTGGCTCTCATAGCCATCTCCTGCGAAATCAATAGTCTTAGGTCAATCCACATTTTGGCCATGATAGAACTAAGGCAAGCCGCCTTAGGATGGTGCAAAATAGAGTCGTTCTGGGATGATATTATGGTGCTGCTGATGAAGCCAAAACCGAACCTGGAGGTGATGTTCATGTCCCTCTTCTCAATGGGAGCTCTTGCACCGATCCACCTCGGGGTGGTGTCAAAAATCAGCGGAGCTAACAAACCTTTCAAATCATCTAGGGACGGAACAATAGGCAACCCATCGTACGGAAGTGCAAAGTGCAGCGGTCTACCTAATACAACATTAATATGCTCAATGTGACACTCCACCTCCTTGCCTCTGACCATGACCAACTTTACCCGTCGAAACTCACTTGCCTTCTTCTTGTTTTTAGGCACCAACTCCCCATAAGCTCTATAAAACTCCCTAATCCAGGAAGAAAGGTAAGGAACTTGGGGCCGTGTGAACTGCTCGAACTCATGGTAACGAAGGGTGTCCAAATCATCTGGGTATTTGCCTTCCAGACCCTCCGTAGATAGCAGCTTCTCCTCTATGATAGTTCAGACTCCTTTACCTTATAGTCTGTTCAGCAATCTAGGTGGAGGAACAATAGGCAGTGCAGGAGTTACTGAGGGTGCCTGAGCTAGCACTAATTCAATAGTAGGTGGAGTAGCAGCTGAGGGAGCTCCGGTGGGTGTAGGATGAGAGTTAGCCTGGTGTCAACTCCTTCGAGGAATCAAGAGCTCTTCATCTTCCAGTTCAGGAAAACCAAGTTGGGGTTCAATAGCTATCCCTTTCCTAGCTACGTTCTTTTTCCTCTTGCCTTTGTTTCCCGGTGGGAGGTTTGGCTTTCGTTTCAGTGGAGGATTTGATCCTCCTTCATTTATCGTAATGCCCTTTGCCTTTTTCTGGAGTGGCTCGTTTAGATTTGTGCGTACCATATCTGCAAAATATCGAGATAAATTAGGAGAAAATCAAACACAATCACAGAGAATTTTATTGCAGAAAGAGTTGTCGATCCAATCGGCGAACCGCCAAACCTTATTGGCGAGCTAGATCGCTCTCGCACGAAGAGTTTAGCATACAATTTTTTGGTAAATCAGCAATGGGAAAACCTGCTCGGTGAATCGCCAAATACTTTTGGCGAACAAGTGATTATCCACTGAAAGTAACAGTGCAACAAAGACTCAGGGGTGTAGACAAAGGGCAATAAGAATACTTTCGGCGAGTCGGCGAGTGCTTTCGGCACTATCAGACTTCTCGCCGAAAGTTACAGTATCGAATATCAATTAAGGTACCAAATTATCGGTGAGATGGGGACATTATGCGAACCGCCGAGTTGTTCGGCGAGCTCGATCTAGCACGCCAATTGACCCAACGTGCCTATTTTCAACCCATCTTCTCGAATTCAACCCCCGAAGACAAAATCAAAGCATGCACTAATGGAATTCAAACCAGACCCATACTACCCATCACCCCGGGATACTCATATTTTTCCCGATTTTGCCAAAATATGTCATTTGACGATAGTTGCTCTTAAAAGTGGTGTCACCCGCTCTATCACTGAGCAATTTTCGTCATTTAGCAAATGCATAGGTTACTCAGACTTCACACACTCAATCTAAAAACATGCAAGAATCACCCAATCAAATTTCATTCGTTCCAAGGCATAAAAATACGGGCATTCTGACGATCGAAACAATACAAACATAATTTTCAAATTAAAATAGGCATTCAAGTATTTTAATTCTATCAGAGAGGCCCAGCACACAACAAAACGATATGATTATTGCAAAAGAGTATAAAGTTTTCCAATGTAAATTTGGGATTCAGAAACCAACCTTTTATGTCGATTAAAACACGATTCAAAAGCTAGGCGGCAAAGAAATCCAACTCTGAGGACCAATCAACAACTAGAATACTAACAGAATAGAAAAATATTGAAGATAATGATTTCAAATTCTAAGTCTTTTGGACATTATAAACCATCCAGTTCACGCCTATTCGGTGACATTAGTTGCACACACCGATCCACTCGGCGACCCACTTAGTGGTCACTGCGCTCGCCAAGTTTTACAGGACCTTTAGTCAAGGTGAAAGTCCAAACGGTGGTCTTTATCGGGCACGCTGACCATGTCGGCGCTTCACCAACTGACCTTTTTCTCTACAATAAGCATTTTCCAAACACATTCAGCATTTAAACCTACACCACTAGCATACTATTATTTATAAAACCATACAAAATCATTTAAAACTTTGGGTTGCCTCCCATGAAGTGCCTTAGTTAACGTCGTGGCATGACGCGTGTCCTTACTCACTCTCCATTGGTGTGGTTGGTCTTAGTGTTACTTGGTAACCCCAATAGTTCATTTGAGTGAAGAGAAGGCACTGCATATTTCATGAGTGTCTTGATTAGCTGGATCGATCTAGAATGGTAGACAATCATTTGATTCAACACTTCAATATTCTCATTCATCTCTTCCAACATTCGATTTTGTTCGGTGATCATTTGGAGAGTGATTTGGAGTGTGTCCTTGACACGATAGTTCTCCCTGACTATATATTGTTTCCTCTCATGAGGGGGTATGTACCTCTCTTGGCTCTTACACTGATTCTGCACCTCTGATATTTTGAAGTCCCTCTCGACTTCTTCACTCATCTCAGCCAAGTTGCTACCATTTCCCTCAGCCATTCTCAGGGTATCTGCCTATATCAATAACTTCAAAGCAAAAAAAATTAAAAGTTAAGTTAGTAAACTAAAACTAAGAAGAACAAAAATTCTACAAATCTAAAATTCTCAAATAACACCACTCCCCGGCAGCGGCGCCATTTTGATGTTTGCGTAATCAAGCCATAACTTCCAATGCAAGTGTCTATGATCGTAGAATAGTAAAGTAACCCAACCAAGGGTTGGGATCATTCCCAAGGGAGTGGTTTTGAGAATTAGTAGAAAAATAAAATTAATTTATAGTTAGTCATAACTAAAAACATTACCCAATATAAACATATTAAATCTAAGGGGTGATACAAAAGTGTCAATTAATGATGGAGTTTTCGTCACAAGTAAGCAAAAACAGCAAGAATGCAAAAAGTACTAATCAAGGAGATGGGGTTCTTGGGATGTGATAGGAATATATGAAAGACTAAACTATTGGGTACATGCTTTTGACAGTAAATCTGTTGAATATTTGTGACTAGGCAAGACTATAGTGGGGGTAAATTCTCTCTCGAGCAACTTACCCCGAATCAAATGGGTTCCTCTCGGACATCCACTTGCCGCATGAGGAATAACCTCCGCGTTAGCCCACTAACTCTCTCGAGCTGAGTGTGTGGGAATGAAACTAGGGTTCACTCTCTTGAGCAGAACCTCATGTCGACCCAATCCCACCGGCCATCAATTTAGTAGTCTTAGTTTTACGACCTTTCTCTCGAGTAAGCCAAAAACACAAAGGTGCAATCATATTTGCAACTACAATTTAATTAAGATCCACCACAACAACTAAACGACATCACATCTAAACAATAAATAAATCATCAACAAGAATGATCCAACAGATAATATAACCCATATTCACAAAATCACACCCCAATAATTGGGGTTTTAGCTACACATGTAAAAGAGATTGAAATTTATACCAATATGACTTTGCATTCAAATGGGTATGAAGATTGAAGTCTTAAAACAAGAGAAGAGTGAAGAATCCAAGAGACCCAAAACCAAAATCTTGGAGTTGAAACCCTTTGAACCTTCAAGTTTTTCAAAACCCTCTCCAAACTTAGAACTCAATAATATAAGCAAAGTCTAAAAAATTACTATTCAAAGCTAAAAATTTGATATTAAAAATTTGATACTAAGCTACTAGTATTTATAGTTTTCTAAAATCTATGCTGCAGCGGATCATTTGGCGTCGTGAGCCTGGATCGCCGATCAACTCGGTGATACGTCATTTGCTCTAGTTCATCGCCGTCTTGCGTTAACCTTCAACATCGCCGTGTTTGGATCATTGGGTGACATATTTTAGCTTCGCGGAACTGCTCGGCGTTACGCCGACTACTCCTTTTCACCACCAGATTTGATCCTTTCCTTTAGGGCTCAACACACTGGAACAAAAGACGAGGTTAAGACCTCTTGGCGACTCGCCAAATGGGTTCAGCAATTCTCATATCTTCATTTCTTCGATCTTGCAGCTACTTTTGTTCCTTTTTGTTAAGTAGTGTCCATGCTTTCCGTCAAACTTCAAATGCCTGAAACTTAATGATTTTCATCAGATATTGTGACAAATTATGTATTTGAGGACACTAATTCTATCAACATATAGCCCTAACTGAGTCCAATTTGTGGACTTATCATGTATACATCGAAATCTATGTTTAGCTTACGTGGTTTTATGTCGGTTAATACTTGGTCCCACGGTCATACTCTTAGTCAATTGACAATGTATTCAGTATATACTTCAGTATTTAGTTTAGTATGTCATGTTTATTATTAGTACTTTGTCATTGCATTGAGTTTAGCTTTTCATTCATCTTTTCAGTATTTACAATATTGCTCAGTTATGCCTTGTTTCAGCTTCTGTATATTTATTTAACTTAGTATCTATAACCTGAATGCTCAGTACATTCATGGTACTAACGCATACTCTACGCTACATCATTAGGTTCAGGTACTCAGCATCCAGATCACACTTAGATCAATTTTCGACCTGCATTTCAGCAGCTTTAGAGGTGAGTCCTCATACTTCGAGGACAATAGACATGTTTTCATTTCTGTCTTTAAATATTATTTTAGTTCTGTTAGAGTTAGATGGTGGGCATGTCCCAGCAACTCAACTCAGTTAGAGACTTTCCAGACATAGAGTTGTATCAGCTTGCTTGTTAGGGTTGATCTTTCAGTTGTTATTAAACTCTTAGTATGGTTTATACATTCAGATTAGTTGGGCATTCCCTATTTTTTGCATAATCATTGTTTTAGCTTCCGTGCAGTTCTTTTTTATTTAGTTATTTTTCAGTATGCTTATGATATGATAGACACAGGGTTAGCTTGGGGTCACTCGTGATCCTAGGTCCCGTGTTACACCAAAGGGTAGCCTCGGGGTGTGACAAACTTGGTATCAGATCATTAGGTTCTAGAGTCCTAGGATATATTAAAGTCGCACTAACTAGAGTCTCTTTCATGGGTGTGAAGTGCACCACATCTATGAGGGTAGGCTACGAACTGTTTTAAGAAAAAACATCACTTTCCTTGCTATTTTTATCATGCGTGAGTATGAACAATATTCAATCTCGTTGTAACTAATGCTATTCGTATTTCAAAAAATTCTTCCCAGAAGAGCTAACACGAGGACTCAGCCAGCAGCTCCAGCAGCCCTATTGAAGGAGCAAGTCATGCATGCCGAGTATAGGGCTACTTACCCAGTACTTGCTTAGGCTATAAGTACCCAGGTCAATTAGTAAGTTGTGGTCCTAACTCTTCCAGAGACTAACACTGCTACAACAAGAATACAAGACTCTACAACAAGAATACAAGACTTTACTCGGATCAACCCTACAAAGTTTCGTGGGTCTAAGTCAGAATTAGATCCACAAGAGTTTCTTGACGACATCTAAAAGGTAACAAACATTATGGGTGTCAATCAAATCGAGAGTGCAGATTTGGCCGCCTATTAGATGAAGGGAGTGACCTACACTTGGTACCAACACTGGAGGGAATCTTGTTGTATTAATACATGTCCAGAAACTCTCTCAGAACCCTTTTCAGTCTCTACTCCAGTTTGTGACCAAGTTATAGCTAGACGGGTATATACAAATTGTCCTATAACGGTCTCAGAAACTCACCTCAGTAGATCTTGTAGAGTTAGAAATGGTAGATTTTGATATCATTCTAGGCATGGATTGGTAACATTCTTGTTATACCACAGTCGATTGCCGAACTAGGATCGTTTGGTTTCAGTTTCCAAATGAGCTTGTCTTAGAGTGGAAGGGTAGTAGCTTACTGCTTATGGGTCTATTCATTTCTTACCTTAAAGCCAAAAAGATGATTTTAAAGGGGTATATCTATCATCTTTTTTGGGTTAGGAATTCAAACTCTGAAACCCCAACTCTTGAGTCAGTCCCAGTAGTAAATGAGTTTCCAGAAGTGTTTCCAAAAGAACTTCCAAGATTTCTTCGCAAAAGGGAAATCGACTTTGGAATAGATCTGCTTCAAGATACCCAGCCAATTTTGATTCATCCTTACAAAATGGCTCCAGCCAAGCTTAAGGAATTGAAAGAACAGTTAAAAGACCTTCAAGATAAGGGCTTCATTAGACCTAGTATCTCTCCATGGGGTCCTGCAATATTGTTCATGAAATAGAAAAATGGTTCTCTCATGATGTGCATTGATTATCGGCAGGTGAAAAAAGTCACAATAAAAAGTAAGTATCTTATCCCCAAGATTGATGACTTGTTCGACCAACTTCAGGGTGCTAGTTGCTTTTCTAAGATAGATTTTAGATCCAGCTATCATCAGCTCAGATTCAGAGATAGTGACATTCCAAAGACAACTTTTAGAACTCGGTATGGTCATTATGAATTTGCAGTTACGTCTTTAGGACAAAGAAATGCTCTTGAAGCTTTCATGGACTTAATGAACAGGTTGTTTAAACAGTATTTTGACTTGTTCATCGTTGTCTTTATCGATGATATTATCATTTATTCTTTCAGTAAGGAAGAGCATACAACTCATCTAAGAATTGTTCTGTAAACTCTCAAAGATCACCATCTGTTTGCTAAGTTCAACATATGTGAATTCTTGTTCTAAACTGTCGCTTGCCTCGGTCATGTGGTATCCAGTGAAAGGATTCGAGTGGATTCTCTAAAAATTGAGGCAGTACAACACTTGCTCAGACCCACTCACCAAAAGATATCAGAAGTTTCTTAGGTTTGGCTGGGTATTATAGGAGATTTGTTGAAGGATTTTCATCCATAGCTTCCCCATTGACCAAGTTGACTTAGAAGAAGGTCAAGTTACACTGGTCAGATGAGTGTGAGAAAAGATTCCCAGAACTGAAAACTAAGTTGACTACATCTCTAGTCTTGACTGTACCAGTTTGTTCAGACAGTTATGTAATTTATTATGATGCATCCAGGGTCAGCCTAGGTTGTGTACTAATGTAGCGAGGTAAGGTCATAACTTATTCTTCTAGACATCTTAAGGTTCATGAGAAGAACTACCCGACTCATGACCTCGAGCTTGCAGCCGTAGTATTTGCCCTAAAGATTTGAAGACACTACTTGTATGGTGTTTATGTTGATATGCTTATGGATCATAAGATCCTCCAGTGTGTGTTCACCCAGAAGGAGTTGAATCTTCGTCAGAGGAGATGGCTTGAGTTCTTCAAAGACTATGACATGAATGTGTTGTACCATCCCGCTAAGGCCAATGTAGTATTTGATGCTCTCATCAAGTTGTCCATTAGTAGTGTTGCACATGTTGAGGAAGAAAAGAAAGAATTAGCGAAAGATGTTCACCGGCTTGCTCTCTTAGAATTCGCTTTATGGACACGTCAGATAGTGATGTGATAGTTCAGAATGGGTCAGAACCTTCATTGGTAGTGAATGTTAAGGAAAAATAGGATAGTGATACTATATTACTTCAGTTGAAAAGTGCAGTTCATCAGTACAAAGTTGAGGTTTTCACCGAAGGGGGAGATGGTGTGCTTCGTTACCAGAGTTTCTTATGTGTTCCTAATGTGGGTGAGTTAAGGAAGAAGATCCTTACCGAAGCTCATAAATCTAGGTATTCCATTAATCCAGGTTCTACTAAGATGTACTATAATCTATAGGATGTCTTTTAATTGAATGGCATGAAGAGGGATATAGCATACTTTATGGCTAAGTGTCCTAACTATCAGCAAGTTAAGGTAGAGCATCAGAAACCACGAGGTACCACTTAGGAGATTATCATGGACTTTATTACAGGTTTACCTCGTACTCACAGACAACATGAATCCATTTGGGTGATAGTGGAAAAAGTTACTATGTCTGCTCACTTCTTGGTTGTCAAGACTACATATTCAGCGAAGGACTATGCCAAACTCTGCATCAATGAAATAGTCAGGTTGCATGGGTTCCCCTTTCTATCATCTTTGATAGAGGTCCTCAGTTTACCTCTCATTTCTGGAAATCGTTTCAGAAAGGTCTTGGTGCTCAGGTAAATCTCAGTACAATATTTCATCCACAGATGATGGTTAGGCAGAACGTACCATTCAGACCTTAGAGAACATGTTGAGAGCTTGTGTGATCGATTTCAAGGGTAGTTGGGATCTTCACGTACCTCTCATATAGTTCACCTATAATAATAACATCCATTCTAGTATTCAGATGGGCCTGTATGAGGCATTATATGGGCATAGATGCAGGTCCTCGATTGGTTTGTTTGAGGTAGGTGAAACAATCTTGATAGGGCTATATTCTGTTCATGAAGATATGGAAAAATTTCAGCTCATCAGAGATATAGTAAAGATAGCTCAGAGTCGTCAGAAGTCCAATGCATATGTGAGGAGAAGGGACGTAGAGTTTCAAATCGATGATTGGGTTTTTCTAAAGGTGTCACCTATGAAGGCGGTGATGAGATTTAGCAAGAAAGGAAAGCTCAGTCCTAGATATGTAGGTCCCTACAGAAAACTTAAAAGGGCTGGTAATGTTGCATATGAGTTGGAGTTGCTAGAATAACTAGCAGTGGTTCATCCAATCTTTCACATTTCCTTGTTGAAGAAGTGTGTTGGTGATACGATATCGATAGTACCACTAGAGAGTGTGGCTGTGAAGGATAGTCTCACTTATGAAGAGGTGCTAGTAGAGATTTTTGACCATCAAGTTCGTAGGTTGAGAAATAAAGAAGTCATTTTGGTAAAGGTTTTGTGGAGGGGTCAGTCCGTAGAGGGATCTACTTGGGAAGCAGAAGCAGCCATGAAGGCCAAGTATCCTCATCTCTTTCCTTCTGACTCCGTTTCAACTTGAGGTAATAGTTCCTCTCTAGTCTCTCAACTTATTTTTGCTTGAATTTAGTCTTAGTATCATGTTCCTTCAGTTGTTCTTGCATATTCAGAATATTTGCATGTTCTTGGAACTCAGCTTAGTTAGATATCAGTTTCTAGTGCATAGTGGTAGGGATTGCAGCTCCTTCTCTTCATATTCAACTAGTTTAGACTTCATTCGAGCCAGAATGTTCCGAAGAGGGAGATGCTGTAACAACCCGGATTCGAGAAAGACAAAAATGCAGATTTTTAGAACTTGCAGGTGCCACCGACAGAGGCCAAACCATGGCCCGTGGTCTTGACCAAGAACCGTAGGTAGGGTCCATGGGTTGGCCACCCAGAACTTCCAGAAAACCATGACCTTCAGCAGGACCTACAGACCATAGGTGGAACCTACAGTCTGTAGTCTAGTGTTCATGGATCGTGGCCCTTAAACCAAACCTCAGATGCCAAACGACGCCTTGCTAAGACAAACCGTCGTTCAGTCCACGGTGCGTCGGTTAGGTCCGTCGATGGCCACGTTTGCTTTTAAGTCAGGTCCATTTGGGTCATTTCCCCTATGTGTTGGGCATTTAAACTACATTGTTTTACACCTAAACTGAGTCAATTTACTCAGTTTAAGCCTAATAATTTAGTCGGAACTTACCTAAAACCTCTATTTTCCAAAACACCAAAACATAGAGCAATAAGATAAGAAAGAGGCTCAGTTTTCTGAATAACACGCAACATGTTTTCTTTAGTTTTAGAACTGAAATCGAAGGATTTCTCCGTAGATTTCGTCACAAGGTATGTGGGATTTCACTAGTGGGTTCCTTTCATCCTCTAGGTACCTAGAATTCAGTCAGATTCTTGATTCTTCATATGTTGTTCAGACCTAGGGTTTCTAAATCCTTGGATAATTGTTGTGATTTATCTGTTGTAGTATTTGTAATCAAAATATCATGTTTTCTTAGAATTATTATTTAATTCCCAGTATTAAACTCAAAACCCTAGTTTGTGTAGATTCTCCTAGTTCATGAATTGCACTTGCTAGGTCATTTGAACAGATAATCATGCTTCAAATTTTGAAAGTCTCATTGTCAGTATATAAATGTTTCATTCTCAGTTAGCATGTCAGTATTTTGAGCTATTTAATATTTAAGTCATAATATAACATGTACATATTCAGTTGGAAGTAGACTTAGCACCGAGTTGGACTAGGGTTCAGCGTACCATCTAAGTCATGCCTTTATACCCCTGGCAAGGTATATTGGGTCCTCTCGATGGGGCATATACATCGAACTCCATGTTTAGCTCATGTGGTTTTATGTTGGTTAATATTATCTCCCACAGTCAGACTCTTAGTCCATTTGACCAGGTATTAAGTATATACTTCAGTATGTCATGTTCATGATTAGTACTTTGTCATTGCATTCAGTTTGGCTTTTCAGTTATCTTTTCAGTATTTACAGTATTGTTTAGTTATGCCTTGTTTCAACTTATATATATTTATTCAGCTTAGTATCTATATTCTGCATGCTCAATACATTCAAAGTACTGACTCATACTTTGCGCTACATCCTTTAATGATAGAGGTTAAGGTACTCAGCATCCAGATCGTACTTAGATCGATTCGCGGTCTGCATTTCAACAGCTTCAGTGGTGAGTCCTCATACCTCAAGGACAATAGACATGCTTTCATTTCGGTCTTTACATTTTATTTTCAACTAAGTTAGACATTTTCCAAACATTGTAGTAGTATCAACTTGACTTGTTAAGTTTGATCTTTCCATTGTTATTAAATTATTAGTTTGGTTTATACATTCAAATTAGGTGGGTATTCCCTTTTTTTAGATAACCATTGTTTTAGCCTCCACATAGTTCTTGTTTATTTAGATATCTTTTAGTATGCTTATGATATGACAGACATGGAGTTAGCTTGGGGTCACTCGGTTGGTAGGGATTTCAACTCTCTTTCCTCCAAACTCAGCTTATTTAGCTTTCATTCGAGGACGAATGATCCAAAGCTGGAGATATTGTAATACCGCAGAACCTAGCTAAGACTGAACAACAAAAAAAAGTTGTACCATGGAGAGGTTCATGGGTCATGACAAGACCACGACCCGTCACCCTCATCATGGCTCACACCTAGCAAAGAATGGATGACAATAGAGCCATCCACGGGAATGAGGACTCCACACGGGCCATCATGTGGTTTGTGAAAAGTACCCATGTAACCCCTATGGCACTATGAGGATCCAGGATGGCCTTCATGTCCCGTGGTGCTTCACATGGTTTGTGGAGTGGACGGTGGAGGGAACATGTCAGCCTTCAAGTTTTGGGTCAACTTCAAAGGGTGATATCTTGTAGAATAAAATGAAGTCAGTTTCCTATAACCTATCAAATTAAAGATAATTGAGTCCTCTTTCCAACGCCACCAAGTTTGCTAAAATCCAATCTCGGAGTAAAATGTTACTCAGATTGCAGTAGAGCTCTGTTGGGTTGGGCCAAAACCACGACCCAGTTGATGGGAAGTGGTCCTAATGACGGCCAGTCAGTCCTACAGTGAAGGGCTTATGTCAGCTTTTAAGTCAGGGCCGTCTTGGGCTTTTCCCCTATGTATTGTGCATGTGAACTACGTTGCTTTACTCAGTGTAAGCCTAATAATCTAGTCAGATGCTATCTTAAGCCCTCATTCTCCTTAAATCAGCCATTTTAGATCGAAAAGAAGAGAAATAGGCGACCATTTCTCTCAAGAAAAAAGTAGTGTTCTTCAAAGTTCAGCCCCAAAATCCAAAGGATTTTATCCTTAGATTTCGTCACCATGTATGTGGGATTTCACTAGTGGGTTCCTTTCACCCATTAGGTCCTCAAAATTCTGTTAGTATCTTTAATTCTTATGAACTATTCAGACCTAGGGTTCTATATTTTCAAGATTTATTATAAACTCGATATTATGGTTCCCTTATTCTAAATACCACGTTCCTTGATGAATTATTATAATTTCATGCATAATACTTAGAACCCTAGATTATGTAAATTTATCCTAGTTTATGAATTATACTTGCTAGGTCAATCAAAGAGAAATTCATGCTTCATATTTCGAATGCTATATTCTCAGTATATAAATGTTGCATTCATAGTTAGCATGTTAGTTTGAGCTATTCAATATTTATTGCATTTTAGCTTCATGAATATTCAATTGGGAGTAAACATAGCACCGAGTTGGACTAGGGTTCATCATACCCTCAATGTCCCAAAAATACGTGTCCGCGTAGGTTTATAAGTTCCCTCTGTTGGGCATCAGATTTAGTGATCACACCATAGTCATGCCTTTATACCCCTGGCAAGGTTATCCTGTCCTCTCGATGGGGCATATACATCAGACTCCATGTTTAGCTCACATGGTTTATGTCAGTTAATAGTAGCTTCAACAGTTAGACTCTTATTGCATTGACCAGGTTTTCAAAATTTAATTCAGTATACAGTTAAACATGTTATATTTAAGATTAGTACTTGGTCATTGCATTCAGTTTAGTTTTCAGTTATACTTCAGTACATATCTATATCCTTGTACAGATTATATCATTGCTCAGTTATGTATTGTCCAGTTTATATACGTTGTTCATCTTAGCATATATATATCTTGCATGCTCAGTACATTCCAAGTGCTGACACATACATTGTGCTACATCATTTCAAGATGTAGGTTCACGCGCTTAACATCCAGATCATGCTTAGTTCTATCCTCAATCTAATTTCATCAACTTTAGTAGTGAGTCCTCGAAGTTTGGGTGGTGATTCCTCATACATCAAATACAATAAACATGCTTTAGCTTTTAGTCTTTATTTTTAGTTTCAGTATTGCTAGAGTTCGCTGGGGGCGTGTCCCATCAACTCAATTATGTTAGAAGCTTTTTAGACATAGTAGTAGATTCGGCTAGAGTTTTTTAGTATTTTTCCAGTCATCACTAAACTCTTGTTATGTTTTATATATTCAGACCAATTGTGATTTCCCCATTTCAGATATCCACTATTTTTGGTTTCCGCATAGTATATGTTTTACTTAGTTATTTTTAATATGCTTGATATATGCTAGACTCAGGGTTAGCTTGGGGTCACTCGTTATCCTAGGTCCCATGTTACGCCTAGGGTGTAGCCTTGGGGCATGGTAGATCATTTAGTAGATATTAAAGATTGGTGAGTCCTCATGTTCCGAGGACCGAGCCTTTGTTTATTATTGTCTTTACTTTTTAGTATTATTTGTGATATATGAGTTACGTCCCGATAACTCTTGATGTATAGATGGCTTTGAGACTAGGTAGACTTCTGGTTCATTTTTTACAAACTCTTTTATGATATAAACTATCTTTTAAACTTGTTAGATTCTATGATCTTGTTTATGTATGCTAAGTGGCTTGTGTAGGACCTATCGAGGTCTTATACGCCATGTCACGTCTAGGGTTTACATTGGGTTATGACAAGTCTTTACAAGCCTTTCTACTACATTAAAAGAAGTGGCCGGGACGTAACATGTACATCATGTACAATATCCAAAAGTAATGACATAGAAAAACAATAAAGGTGATATAGTCCTTAAAGTATGAGGACTCACTATGTTTTCAAATCTATAGAGTGATCAACTAGCCACGAATGGAGGTAGAGGAGATGTCAAGCTCTATATTAGTGAAAGAATGTAGGCACAAATATGTATTAGTACATGGTATGTGCTAAGTAAAAGGGATATGCATGAAAATGTAAAACATGATCATAAGGGGACATAATAAAAAACATTATGTGCATGACCAAGCTAGGCATAGTAAAAATCTTTAAGGAAGAATCTTTATCATGAACATAGTCAATGAATAATGATATCATAAGAAAAACTTCATAAAACTTGAAAGTAAATCAGTTCATTTTGTGGGATATTTACTATTAATCGACATAGACCATGTGCGCTATAACGTGGAATATAGTGTCTTGCTCCCACACTGAAAAGAGATATCCTTATTTGCAAAGTCAAGGACCTTAACTTCTAAGTTAGGTGGCTCCACTACCTATGCCAATTTAGATAGCCTACGGGGCACTTAGTTGGGGACAAATAGATTTCTACTTCAGACCTAGTCTCTACTAATGGGAGAGCCTCCATCTCAATATCCTCTTGGTGCTAAAGTAAAATCCCAACAAAATTAGTCATAATCATAAACATAGAATCATCCATGAAATAGCATAACTAAGTTAATTATCAAAGCTAAAACAACATAGAATAGCTCCTTAAATCTTTAATCAGGCATAAGTGAGAAAACGTTTCACTAAACCATGATAACTTAATGTGAGAAAACCTGTCACAGTTTAGTTGATACTTGATCATAAAGTAACATAGATCATAAAACCTTCCCTTTCATAAATCATGCATAAGTTCACGGAAACATCATTCATAGCATCATAGCTTCTTCATAAATTCATGTAATTTAGGGTTTATAGTCAAAATCATATATCATGCATGGGTTTATATGGAATTGGTTGGAAAACATGTAATTCAGTCGAAGGAATCATAATATGATAAAAATCAAACAATTAAATCCATATAAATAAAACACATGAGGAATGGAATCAAAACCTAATCAATTAATGGAAATTGAATTGGAAAATTTAGAGAAAACATTGGGACTCAATGGGTGAATGGAGAGCATTGATGAACTCCCTACATACCACGATATTGAATCTCTAAGGAATTGATAAATAAAAGGAGACATGAACTTGAAGGACCCTAGAATCGTTGAGAGCCTTGCAGAGAAAACCTTTTAAAGGAACTTTGGAAGTTTTAGGGGAACAAAGGAAAATGGGTAGATTTATGACTAAAATAAGTTATTGGGGCTTATTTTTAGGTAAAATGATATAGTACATAAATTTGGTAGATAGGAAAAAGACGAAAATACCTTTTAAAATAACTACTGGTCAACCCTTCGATTATGACCTACAAAAAGAACTGGACAACCGTAGGTCAAGTGACTAGGCCTTAATCTTGGGGAAATCCTACAAATCATTTCTAAGGACCTTTAAAATTTCTACGGTTCCTAGACCCCATTGGTAGACCCCAACTTTTAACTAAAAATTTCACTAAGTCTGGAACCTTTCTTTGGGACATTACTACGGTCCGTAGTCCATTCGACGGACCATCCTGGTCAATCATGGAATGGGTTATTTGGGCTTGATTTCCAAAATTATTTTTCCCATATCCTATGAGACTGGTCTACAACCCGTAGAACTTCCTACGATCTATAGACTGGTCTTGTGGAATTGAACCAGTAGCACTCCTTGTCCATTTTTCCTTTTCCAAATTCCGAGATGTTACCTATTTTCTCTCCATATAATTCATGTTTGTGTAGCAAGGCTTTACTATGTCCGGTATTCCATAATTTCCATATTTTTATCGAGTGTCATAATTGGCATTATCTTTGAGACTGTTAACTCAAATTATTTTTTGTTTGAAGCAATTTTCTCCTTCTTCTCTTCTAAAAGGGATGGGAGAACTGCTTGTGTGTATTTCTCCATGGTTTTCATCTTGTACCTTTATTTTGTTTGAATAGAATTTTTCTTATTGATTGAGGAAGAGGAATCCTCTCGAAAAAAATGAATGAAGTGGTTCTATGGTGGTTGAATTGGTTATAAGTTCTTTTCACAGTTAAGGTATACTATACTTTTATAGAAGGGAAAATATGGTAAAAGGGTATGTTTATTTTGTTATCTTTTGTTCTGTTTTATTCATATCATAAATGGGGTCTTGAAGAGACACATGTAATAGGCTCAATTAGGTACAATACTTCAAGAATAAACCACACATAATGAGGCATTTTAGACTTAAAACATGTTATAACCATCTATCATTACCATAGGTGAATGAAAGTAAGGGTTAGAACAACAAAATCATAGGCACGCGTGGTACGAGAAATATTTGCTAAACCATACTTAATATATTGCGATTTTACTAGTCACCAAAAATGTATCATGAGTACATAGAACTAAGAATATTGAGAAAGCATGGGTATCTGCATCGTGGGTACCATGGGCATGAGGTACGAATAATTCTATTATGCCTTAAGTGATACGACTACTAACTCTTAAGATTAGTAATACTTCTTAACTACACTTCTTCTATTAAATAGTACCCTTTATCAATTGAAACTTATAATCCTCACAAGGATAAATGTGTCTATTTCTACTCAAGTCTAAGTCTAGCTACATGCTCTCAAAATGTTCAAGCCTAACCTAAACTAACAAGGTGTAACACATACAATCAACATATTTATTCTATATTTATATAAAAAATTCCATCCCAAGAATACAACTTGTTCTTACCATACCATTCAACTTACCTCGAGTTCAAATCAAGAAGCTACTAGTACATAATTAATTCATCTTAATGTTATCAACATAAAATTTAATAGAGGCTTATCAAAGATATCATACTTATATGTGTCAACCTCATCCTCTTATGTATAATCTACAAAATTAGTAACAATAGTAACTAAAAGTCTGAAAAATATCTAAAGTGGACTTTGGGAAGAACACATAACTTAGTTTTTTAGTCATGTTTCTAGAATAGTCTAGTGTAGGCATTTGGATAAACATTTTGTAGAAATATCATGATTTTCTAGGGTAGAAATTTAATATACTGGAATTTTCTTGTAGAGGTAACTAGAACCATCCATAGGAAAGTATAAATAAGGGGTGTCTTACATTTGTAATCAACCCAAAACGGAATAAAATCAAAGCAATTCAAGAGTCTTCTTCCATAACAATATTCTCATATCCAAAATACACAATCTTCCTTCTAGGTTCCTCATCTTTTATTTAAATCTTCTCATCTTTGTTAACGATCTTCGGCTAGTAGAAGGTCTTTTCGATTACACTTTTCTTCTACTATTATCTAGATGGCATTAAAGCCACAGTCATACTTTGGCCTTTATATTTTAATCAAAATTGGGTTAGTGGTAGATTCAATGGGTTCGTCTTAATGGATTTTCTGTCAATTTATTAGGGATGAAGTTGTTCAACTAGTCCAATTTTAAGGTATGGACAACATGTATGGAATCATACCTTCTTGGAGAGGATTTGTGTGAGATTCGTGTTTAGAAACCTGAATATATTTCAAATGTGACATCAATTTAAGGATGGGCTCAACAACCATCCTTGAAGGAATTTGAGAATTTGTAATCGTTACAGGAGTTACTAGCCAAACAGTTGGCTAGTGTATTCGTCAATGATGGGGAAGGAAATTCTCTTGTAGCTTACAAGAGAAACTTCAAAGAAAAATAAAGAGATATGTTGCACTCTCGATCCAAATGTGGTTCAAGCTCCCCTAGAAATAAGGAATATCTTTCTAACAATAATGGTAAGAAGCTTCTAACATGTTACCGATATGGAAATATAGAACACATCAAAACATATTGGTAAGCGAAAGAGAGTAATATGACTCTAACTAGAAAGATACTAAGCAAGAAGAAGATTGGGAAATATGCTTAGTAGCTGAGTCTCCCGCAGTAAATTTCGTGGCTTCCATCAATATTGAAAGACACTCGATCATGGATTCGGGATATAATATAGTTGATTACATGGAGAAGCAAGACACTAATCATTAATATGAAGCAAGAAACTTCTAAAGTCGTTAATTCTTTAGATATGATAGCTACTATCAAACAAATAAAAAATGTAGATACAGAACATGTAGTGTCAGGAACTATATATGCAAGTAGTGACTTTTACGGAGAAAGCTTTCAGGAAACGTATTCAAAGTAAAAGTTTGTAATCAATCGTATGACATATAGAGGTCAATCACTAGCTTAGATCAAACATTGAAAGTAGATGGAGAAGATGAAAATCAAGTAGATGTATAAGCTAACCTTGTGTAACACCACCGAAGTTCATTGCTCAGTTGGTATTGGAAAAGTGTTGGAAGCTGCTGGTGCATTGGTTCCACGAGAAAATGTACGGACTGTAGAAGGTTTTTACGAGCCATAGGAACCAGTGCATAATAATTTTAGTTGTTGGTTATTTTTTTACTGCTTATAGGTTTTGTATTGCATGTTTATTATTAAGAGACTACTAGGTATACACCTATTATATTATAGGAGTTTTTGTTGTCTTCAGCTGTATTTTCAAAGTGTCTTTGCACATTATAAAGACATAATAGATCTCATTGTTTCCATCCTGAACCTTTATGGAATCAAGGCGCTTCTAAACTCGAACGAGCATCAATAGATTTGCTCATCTCTTTCATTTTTTCCAGTCCCTCTATCATGGTGAATCCAAGCAATTATGTCATTGCTATTGATAACACCACCCGTTTGGTTCAATTTAATCCAGGTTCCCAACTACCCATAAATCTTATGGGTCCAAACAATTTTATTATTTGGAAGGCTCTAGTTTAATCTCTCATGTTAGGCCATGACCTTTACTGTTATCTAGATGGAACCATGACGACACCGTCCAAGAATGTCCTTGTGAATGCTTCAGAGGTACTAAACCATATGTATACTATACGTTTTTTATAGGACCAGTTGATTCGTAATGTCTTGATGGCATGATTGACCAAACCCACCTCTGCAATCACAGAAACCTTCACCTTCTAGCAAGCCTGAGATGCACTGCATCACTTGTATTCCAAAAAATCACGTACACAAGTTTTCAATCTTTGCAACTCCTTAGCCACAATTACAAATAATTCTCATAGTATGACTGTATCTACAAGATATTAGAAATGTTGCAGAAAAACTTGAAACTGCAAGAGCTCCCATTCCAAATGACGAACTTGCTATAAAAATACTCAGTAGCTTAGGACCCGAATATGATTCAAATTTGATTGCTATCCAAGCGCGAGATGCACCTATGTTTTATGAAGACTTTTATAACAAGTTTTTCAACAGAGAGCTCCTTCTTCATTTAAGAGAGCCTCACCAACCAACGACCTCCATAACTTTTGTGATGGCACAAAGGTCCTCCCCAGAAAATTCTACATCTCGAATGAATAGACAAGGACAACGATGGAGTCCAAAAAATCATAGGAAGCAACCTGAATCACCCACCAATTCAAACTAGTGTACTACTACGCCTCCTTAATAACATCATCTAATTTTCTAGTTATGTGGTCAAATTAGGCAGAATGCTAATGTATGTCGTTCATGCTCTCAAAACCACTTAGAAGCAAAGGAAAATTATGCTTCGATGCCTTATTATTGAATCCAGAGAACCACATCACGTGACCACTGATTTTCAACAACTTGAAAATTTGGATGACTACACTACCCATGGGGACCAAATACCTGTAACTCACACTGGTATTATTCAATTAAATATTTTTAAAAAATTACCTTTCAAATACTCTATGTGGTCGTATTAAATGTTATTTTATATCTGTGTCTGCATTTTGTCAAGATGCCACGCCCCGAGGCTACCCCCTTGACATGACACTATACCTAGGATATACCTAGGATCACAAGTGACCCTAAGATAACCATGTGTCTCGTATATCATAAGCATACTGAAAGATAAATAAATAAACAAGAACTATGTGGAAGATAAAACTATGGTTATCTGAAAACGAGGAATACCCAACTAATCTGAATATATAAAACATACTAAGTGTTTATTGATAACTGATAGATACACTCACCAAGTCAAGCTGATTCTAAATTTATGTGTCCAAAAAGCCTCTAACTGAGTTGAGTTGTTGGGACATGCCCCCTAGCTACCTCTAATAAAACTTGAAATTGAATAAAAAGACTGAAATGAAAGCATGTCTATTGTCCTCGAAATATGAGGACTCACCACTGAAGCTGTTGAAATGTGGAGTAGACTTAGCACCAAGTCGGACTAGGGTTTAGCGTACCCTATTAGTCCCAAAACTACGTGCCCCGTAGGAGTATAAGTCCCCTCTGTGGGCATCAAATTTAGTGATCACGTCAGTCATGCCTTTATACACTTGGCAAGGTATATTGGGTCCTCTCGATGGGGCGTATATATCGGACTCCATGTTTAGCTCACGTAGTTTTATGTTGGTTAATAGTAGATCCCACAGCCATACTCTTAGTGCATTTGACAGGTTTTCAGTATATACTATCGTATTCAGTTCAACTTGTCATGTTTATGATTAGTACTAGGTCATTGCATTCAGTTCAGCTTTCCAATTATCTTTTGAGTGGTTACATTCTTTCTCAGTTTACAGTATTGCTTAGTTATGCCTTGTTTTAGCTCATATATATTTGTTCAGCTTAGTATCTATATCATGCATGATCAGTACATTCAAAGTAATGGAACATACTATGCACTACATCCTTTCACGATGTAGGTTCAGGTACTCAATATTCAAACCGCGCTTAGATTGAGCCTCGATCCGCATTCATCAGCTTCAGTGGTAAGTCCTTACACTTCGAGGACAATAGACATGCTTTCCTTTCAGTCTTTATATTTCACTGTTAGTTTTGTTAGAGTTAGTTAGGGGGCATGTCCCAGCAACATGCTTGACTTGTTAAGTTTAATATTTCAGTTGTTATTAAACTCTTAGTATGGTTTATACATCAGACAAGTTGGGTATTCCCCATTTTTCAGTTATCTATTGATTTATCTTTTGCATAGTTCATGTTTTATTTAGTTATCTTATAGTATGCTTATTATATGCCAGACACAGTGTTAGCTTAGGGTCACTCGTGATCATAGGTTCCGTGTTATGTCAAGGGGGTAGCCTCGGGGCATGACAAACTTGGTATCGGAGCATTAGGTTCAAGAGCCTTAGGATGTCTGACGTCGCACTAAGTAAAGTCTTTTTCATGGGTATGAAGTGCACCACATCTAATGAGAGGGAAGCTATGAAGTGTTTTAAGAAAAATGTCACTCTTTTTGTATTCTTATCGTGCATAGGTATGATCCAAATTCTCCTTTCTAATTCTTCATTATGCGTTTTAGATCATGCCTCCTCATAGAGCTAATGCACGTAACGCTAACATAGTTCCTCTAGTCCCAAACCATAAGGTTATGAATGCAGAATTTTGGAATGCGATCCAACTCTTGGCTCAGAATGTGGCCAATCAGAATAATCAGCAGGCCCTAGTTCCTACAAACACTAATGTTGGAGCAGCTGCAGCTAGGGTTGGAGATTTTGTTCGGATGAATCTGACCAAGTTTTTAGGGTCGCAGGTTTGTGAGGACCCACACAACTCCATTTATGAAGTTAAGAAAATTTTTGGAGTGATGAAAGTGACTAGTAATGATAGGGGAGTTGACATCCTACCATCTTAAAGATGTAGCTCACATTTGGTTCACTTAGTGGAATGAAAACGGCAGTCTGGATGCAGCTTCTGTGACTTGGGAGTGTTTCACTTGAACAATTCACCAGAGGTTCTTCCTAAGGGAGTTGAGAGAAGCTAAGGCACAAGAGTTTCTGAATTTGAAGTAGGGTACCATGTCAGTCCAAGAATACGGACTTCAATTCACCCAGCTCTCCAGGTATGCTCCACACATGGTTGTCGATCCAAGGGCACAAATGACTAAGTTTCTGTTGGGGGTATCCGACTTGGTGAAGTGTCACAAGCCGAGAGAACCCCCTAGTCGTAACACGGTGTACTCGACCCCGAAGGGGTCTTATACAAGCCTCATAGCATTTATGCATCGCATAGGTAATAGAAATAGTACAGAATTAAAAAAAATATTTAAAAACCATACAACCTAAAGACATTCATTAAAACGCAAGAGGAAGTCTTTATCTCACATGGCCATCCTAGGCACAATCTTTAACAATATAGGGACACGACCCTTTTACAATAGAATTCTAAGTAGTCTATAACATGAAAAGAAAGAAACTTCTAAAAAGACACTTGTGCTCGAACTATGAGGACATACCACTTGATCTTGGAAGAATAGCAATCCAAGCACTTCAATCTAGATAGAAGCAATCACTTGCCGAAACCTACACTTGTAGTAAAAATAAGAGAAATATGGGATAGCACACAGAAATGTACTAAGTATGATAACCATGCAAAAACATGCTTTAAAAGGGGACATTTTGGTTAGAAACCATGCATGATACCACTTTTGTTGGAAATATTATGAACAATAGAATAATAGACATCAAGTACAAATATAATCATTATGCAAGTCATAACATCATATTGAACAATATCAACATGTAAGTCTTTCCCTTCACAATTAACTTTTACCTCAACTAACCCTCATGCTATACCTTGTGCAATGTATAGATAGTGTCCCACACCACCATCCACACCAAGGTACCACATTAAGGTCACCAAAACAGAGCTTACCATTCAACCTTTCCATTTCCAATAATACTCATACATAAGCGACCCAAACCTTAACAAGTTATTCATCACATAAGAACCATCACCTAAGATGACCCCTAAGTCATACTTGTGCAATGTGCAAGTAGTATCCCAAACTACTACTCAAACTAAGTACTCCTTTGAAATCACCACAGGCAACGCACATTCAAACACAATAAGTCATAACAAGGAAGTAACTCATAATACAATTCAAGTATAGCATGCATAATTACATTAGACATTCAAATCAACATTCTTTATTAGCTTAATTTAGAGGACCTTCATACAATAGTCATTAAGACTTAGATAACTCACTATAGCCCTCTTAAAGCCTACTCGTGCCATGTATAGATAGCATCCCATACTACTACCCACACTTCATAGAACTACTCAAGAAACTATAATGCACATCTCACATGATGGGAATAAGCATTTAACCGACATAGACCATGAGAGCTAGATGATGGAATCCAATGTCATGTAACCCCACACCGTAGAAGGTGGTCAACTTGCCTAAACAAGATCGATATTTAGCTTAAGTGGATCCACTAGCTATCCTATGTGGGCATATAGTTAAGGGACACAAAGATTTCTACTAGATACCCCTCCTCAACTTACGTGAGGGCATCCATCTCAGGTGATTTCTACTAGAAACCCCGCCTCAACTTATGTGAGAGCTTCCATCTCATTCAATATCCTCTCGGTTCTTAGCCTACATTCCCATAGAGTACTTTAGCATTCATTACATTAAGGGATAAGATATTGTTACTAGACACCCCGCCTCAACTCACGTGAGGGCATCTATCTCCACCCAACATTCATTCGTTAGATAGCTCATAGATTCAAAGATGAGAATAGCCTTTCATCTAAGAATCCCATTATCATTCATAAGTGTAAGATCAAGAATATCATTTCAATCAACACATCACTAGCTTTCATTAGAGTACATTTGAGAATGTCCTTTCAATAAGAACTTCATAATTAACATTATCATTGAACCTCATTCATTATTCATTAAAGAGTGTGTGTGTATGTAAGAATAGCCTTTCACATAATCATGATTGTTCACAAGTGTTAATAGAGAGATAAAATTCATTCCTAACACAATTAGCTTCTAGACATGATTAGCATTCATTCATATAGATCACACACATACATCATATCACAATTATACATAGTAAATAAACACCTCTACCTTTCAAGTGGATCAACATCTAATTCACAATTCTAATTCAACCGGAAATTGATCATATCTTTCCCTTCAAGGGTCATGCTTTCAAATCAGCAACACACTAACAATACACTACAATTAGGTCATGGTTAGTGATATACTTCAATAATCTAAAAAAAATTAGGCAAATTTGAATCACATACATTCATCATAAACAAACCCACTTCATAAAGGCACAATTTAAGAATTAAGAGAAATCATGGGTTCATAAAGTATTTTCATCATAAATCCTCAATTAAACATCAACACAATCAACATATGGCATTAGAAACTATTTGAACTCATTTGTAGAAAGAACCCATGAGATTGAGTAAAACCCTAGGTTTTTCATGAACTTGAAAACATTGAAAACTTCTTCGAAATTAACTCTAGAGTGAAAGCTAACCCTAGATGAAGGATCCCCATACCTTTCCTAAGATTCCCCAAGAAATTTGATGAAGAAACGCCTTGATCCAAACCCTCGCTCCCACTTCTTCTTATTCTTCTTTGGGAACTTCTAGTGAGATAAATATTTGAGAAGAGCTGGATTGCTTTTGATTCTATATGGAATGACTTAAATGAGAGAATTCAAGTCTAAAAAGGTTTCAAAAGGTTTATATAGTTGCTAGGAAAAGAGTAGAATAATAGGAACTTAACTTAGGAAACAGACTAACGACCTTTAAAGTTGTAACTTAAAAATTCTGCCCCTTCACGACTTACGTCGCCCAAATGCCCCTCTTGGCTCGCCAAGGACACCAGGCGACTCGCCAAATGCACACTTTTCTTGCCTAATTTTCCAGTGAGCTCCCTTCTTGGACAGTCCACTAGGCGATCTAGAAGGTGAGAAGGGCAACACACCAAGCGGGTTGGCGAGCTTGCACCTAGCTCCCCATTTGGTCGAACATCTTGGCCAAATGGGGCAGCCACTAGGCGAGAACAAGAGCCTAAGGGAAGCTCGCCCAACCCCTTGAGCGATCAAACAGCCTCATCGCCAAATAGCCCCTCAAGGAAAAAGGCTTCTTTCACCCTATCTTGCTAGTCTAGGTCCTTGCTTGCACCCTAGGCTTCTACCTTGATCCATTAAGGTTCTAAAATAGCCTAGATATCAACCTAAAGTCACACTAACCCTAACGTTAAGGATCTAGCTCAACCTATCATTTTCCGAGTCATTACATGAAGACAGAGTGAAGGAATGCTATGATGTTAAAGGATATGAATATCTTTAGGCTTATGACTCATGCTCAACAGTTTGAGGGAGATAAGCTTAGGGAAATGCTTAAGCACAATAAGAACGGTAGAACAAGGAAATATGTATACTCTCAGCAGAAATTGGGTAGTGGAAATCACTCGCTTTTTTAGCAGAGGTATACAGCCCAGTCACCTTTACGAGCTAGTGCTCCATCCTCTAGGTTTCGACGAGATCAGAAAGGTAAGGCATCAAGTTTTAAGTCTCGGGGGAGTGCTTCAGGTAACAGGACCTTCCCAACTTGTCCACAGTACGGTAAGAACCATCCGGGCGAGTGTCTTGCACGCAAGAATGGGTGCTTTGGGTATGGTCAGTCTGGCCATAGGTTGAAGGATTGCGCTTATGCCAAGCAGGGGCAAGGAAGTAACAACAATAGGGCTTAGTGCACAACTCCAGCAGCACCAATAAGTTTTCCAACTCAGCAAGGTACTTCATCTGGTACAGATGGTGGTCAGCGCCAAAACAAGTTGTATGCTTTCCAGGCTTGTCGGGATTAGGAAGATTCTCCTGATGTGGTTACTGGTACGTTACGTGTCTTTCATTTAGATGTTTACGCATTGTTTGATACAGGATTACATTGTCTTTTGCAACTCCTTATGTAGCAGTAAATTTTGGTGTCAGTCCAGAAATTCTTTCAGAACCTTTCTCTGTGTCTACTCCAGTTGGTGACCCATTTATAGCTAGACGAGTATACAGAAATTGCCTTATCACAGTCTCTTAGAAACTCACCTCAGCAGATCTTGTAGAGTTAGAAATTGTAGATCTTGATATCATTCTAGTGATGGATTTCCTACATTCTTGTTATGCCTTGGTCGATTGTAGAATTAGGATCGTTCGATTTTAGTTTCCAAACGAGCCAGTCTTATAGTGGAAAGGTTTCCAAACAAGCCAATCTATGAGTCGATTCATTTCTTACCTTAAAGCCATAAATATGATTTTTAAGGGGTATATATATCATCTTGTTTGGTTTAAGTATTCAAACACCGAAACCCCAACTCTTGAGTCAGTCCCAGTAGTAAATGAGTTTCCAGAAGTGTTTCCAGAAGATCTTCCCGAATTTCCTCTCGAAAGGGAAATCGACTTCAGAATAGATCTCCTTCTAGATACCCAGCCCATTTCAATTCCTCCTTAAAGAATGGCTCCAGTCGAGCTTAAGGAATTGAAAGAACAATTAGAAAACCTTCCAGATAAGGGCTTCATTAAACCTAGTATCTCTGCATAGGGTGTTCCCGTATTGTTCGTGAAAAAAAAAGATGGTTCTCTCAGAATGTGCATTAACTATTGGTAGTTAAAAAAAGTCACAATCAAGAATAGGTATCCTATCCCCAAGATTGATGACTTGTTCGACCAAATTCAGGGTGTTAGTTGCTTTTTTTAAGATAGACCTCAGATCTGGCTATCATCAGCTTAGAGTGAGAGATAGTGACATTTCGAAGACAACTCTTAAAACTCTGTATGGTCATTATGAATTTGTAGTTATATCTTTAGGACTAACAAATGCTCTTGCAGCTTTCATGCACTTAATGAACAGGGTGTTCAAACAGTATTTGGACTTGTTCGTCATTATCTTTATCGATGACATCCTTATTTATTCTCAGAGTGAGGAAGAGCATGCGACTCATCTGAGAGTTGTTCTATAAAATCTCAAAGATCGCCAACTATTCGCTAAGTTCACCAAATGTGAATTCTGGTTACAGTATGTCGCTTTCCTTGGTCATGTGATATCTAGCGAAGGGATCCGAGTGGATTCTCAAAAAATTGAGACAGTACAGAACTGGCCCAGACCCACCTCTCCAACCGATATCAAAAGTTCCTTTTGTTTGGCCGGTTATTACAGGAGATTTGTTGAAGGATTTTCATCCATAGCTTCCCCAGTGACCAAGTTGAGTCAGAAGAAGGTCAAATTTTAGTGGTAAGATGAGTGAGAAAACTTTCTCAAAACTGAAAACTAAGTTGATTATAGCTTTGGTATTGACTCTACCAGATTATTCAGAGTGTTATGTATTTTATTGTGATGCATCCAGGATCGTCCTAGTTTGTGTGTTGATGCAGCGATGTAAGGTCATAGGTTATGCTTCTAGACAACTTAAGATTCATGAGAAGAACTACCCGACTCATGACCTCGAGCTTGCAGCCGTAGTATTTTCCCTAAATATTTGGAGACACTACCTGTATGGAGTTCATGTTGATGTATTCACATATCATAAGAGCCTCCAGTATATGTTCACTCAGAAAGAGTTGAATCTTCGTCGGAGGAGATGGCTTGAATTCCTCAAAGACTATGACATGAATGTGCTTTACCATCCGGGTAAGGCCAATACAGTTTTTGATACTCTCAGCAGGTGGTCCAAGGGTGTTCTAGCTTAGGAGTTGATCTAACAGATATGTCAGATAGCGGTGTGATAGTCAAGAATAGATCAGAATCTTCACTGGTAGCGGAGGTTAAGGAAAAATAGGATAGTGATCCCATATTGCTTCAGTTAAAAGGTTCAGTTCATCAACAGAAAGTTGAGGATTTCTCCCAAAGGGTTGATGGTGTATTTTGTTACCAGGGTCACTTGTGTGTTCCTAATGTGGGTGAGTTAAGGCAGAAGATCCTTACTGAAGCTTATAACTCTAGGTATTCCATTCATCCAGGTGCCACAAAGATGTACTCTGATCTGCAGGAAGTCTTATGGTAGAACGGCATGAAGAGGGATAAAGCAGATTTTGTGGTTGTGTCCTAACTCTCAGCAAGTTAAGGTAGAACATCAGAAACCATGTGGTATGACTCAGGAGATTAACATTCCTACATGGAAGTGGGAAGTGACAAACATGGACTTCATTATGGGTTTACCTCGTACTCACAAACAACATGACTCCATTTGGGTGATAGTGGACAGAGTTACTAAGTCTGCTCACTTCTTGGCTGTCAAGACTACAGATTAGGCAGAGGACTACGCCAAACTCTACGTCCATGATATAGTCAGGTTACATGGGGTTCCTTTGTCTATCATCTCAAATAGAGGTCCTCAGTTTACCACTCAATTCTGGAAATCGTTTCAGAAAGTTCTTGGTACTCCGTTAAATCTCAGTATGGTATTTCATCCGCAAACGGATAGTCAGACACAACGTACCATTCAGACCCTAGAGGATATGTGGAGAGTTTGTGTGATCAATTTCAAGGGAAGTTGGCATGATCACCTACCTCTCACTGAGTTTGCCTATAATAATAGCTTTCATTCCAGCATTCAGATGGCCCTGTATGAGGAACTATATGGGTGTAGATATAGATCTTTGATTGGTTGGTTCGAAGTAGGTGAAACAACTTTGATAGGGCAAGATTCGGTTCATGAGGCAATGGAAAACTTCCAGCTTATCAAAGATAGACTAAAGACAGCTTAGAGTCGTCAGAAGTCCTATGCTGATGTGAGAAGGGACTTAGAGTTTGAAATCGATGATTGAATTTTCCTAAAGGTGTCACCTATGAAGAAGGTGATGAAATTTGGCAAGAAAGGAAAGCTCAGTCCTAGATATATAGGTCCTTAAAGAATCCTGCAAAAGGTCGTTCGTCCACTCTTTCACATTTCTTTGTTGAAGAAGTGTGTGGGTGATCCGACATCGATAGTACCATTAGAGAGTGTGGCTATGAAGGATAGTCTCACTTATGAAGAGGTGCCAATAGAGATTATTGACTGTCAGGTTCGTAGGTTGAGATATCAAGAAGTCGCTTCAGTGAAGGTTTTGTGGAGGAGTTAGTCCATAGGGGGAGCTACTTAGGAGGCAGAAGCAGCCAAGAATGCCAAGTATCCTCATCAATTTTCCTCCAATTTCGGTTTAGCTTGAGGTAATAGTTGCTCTCCAGTTTCTTAGCTTATTCTTGCATAAATTCAATCTTAGTATCATGTTCCTTCAGTTGTTCTTGTATTTTCAACATATTTGCATGTTCTTGGAACTCAGTTCAGTTAGATATAGGTTTGTAGTACTTAGTGGTAGGGATTACAGCTCCTTCCCTCCATACTCAGCCAGTTTAGACTTCATTCAAGGACGACTATCCCCAAGGGGGGGATAATGTAACACCCCGAATTCTAGAAAGACAAAAATGCAGATTTTCAGAACGTGCAGGTGCCACCGACGGAGGCCAAGCCACGGCATGTGATCTGGACCACGGACCGTATGTAGGGTCCATAGGTTAGACATCCAGAACTCCCCAGAAAACCATGACATGCGGCCGTACCTACAGATTGTAGGTGGAACCACGGTCTATGGAACAGGGTCCATGGATCATGGCCCTCAAACCAAGCCCCATATGCCAAACGAAGCCGTGTCAGGATGGACTGTCGTTCAGTCTGTGATCTGTCGGCCAGGTCTATCGTAGGCCTCGTCATCTTTTAAGTTAGGGTTATTTTGGTTTTTTCCCCTATGCATTGGGAATTTAAACTACGTTGTTTTACTCAGTTTAAGCCTAATGATTTAGTCAGAACCTACCTAAAACCTTTATTCTCCAAAATCACCAAAACTTTGAGCAAAAAGAGAAGAAAGAGGCATTGGTTTTCTCAAGAACATGTAGTAGGTTTTTTTCAGTTCCAGCCCCGAAATTAAAGGATTTCTTCGTAGATTTCGTCACCAATTATGTGGGATTTCACTAGTGGGTTCCTTTCATCCACTAGATTCCTAGAATTCAGTCAGATCCTTGATTCTCCATATCTTATTTATATCTAGGGTTTGTAAAATCTTAGAAGATTGTTATGATTTCAGTTGTTATAGTATCCATAATCAAAATAGCATGTTTCATGGAAGGTTTGTTCAGTTCCTTTCTTGAAACTCAGAACCACAGTTCTGTTGATTCTCTTAGTTCATGAATTGCACTTTCTAGGTCAGTTAAACATATATTCATGCTCCCGTTTCGACTGTTACTTTATCAGTATATAAATGTTGCAGTCTCTTACTTGCATGTCTGTATTTAAGTTATTCAGTGTATCAATATTTCAGTTAAATTTCAGTAATATACATATTCAGTTGGGAGTAGACTTAGCATAGAGTTGGACAAGGGTTCAGCGTACCCTTAAAGTCTAGAACTATATGCCCCCATAGGAGTCTAAGTCCCCTCTGTGGGCATCGGATTTAGTGATCACGCCAGTCATGTTTTTATACCCCTGACAAGGTATATTGGGTCCTCTCGATGGTCCGTATACATCGGACTCCACATTTAGCTAACATGGTTTAATATCGGTTAATAGTGGCTCCCACAGTCAGACTCTTAGTGCATTTGACTAGGTTTTTAGTAAATACTTCAGTATTCAGTTCAGCATGTCATAATCATGATTAGTACTTGGTCATTGCATTCAGTTCAGCTTTTCAGTTATCTTTTTAGTATTTACATTCTTGCTCAGTTTACAGTATTGCTCAGTTATGCCTTGTTTCATCTTCTATATGTTTGTTCAGCTTAGTATCTATATCGTATATGCTTAGTACATTCAATGTACTGACACATACTCTGCACTACATCCTTTCGTTATGTAGGTTTAGGTACTCAGCATTCAGACCGCACTTAGATCAAGCCTCCATCCACATTCAGCAGCTTTAGTGGTGAGTCATCATTCTTCAAGGATAATAGACAGGCTTTCCTTTCAGTCTTTACATTTCAGTTTCAATTTTGTTAGAGTTAGCTAGGGGAATGTCCCAACAACTCAACACAGTTAGAGGCTTTTCATACATAGTATTAGAATCACCTTGACTTGTTAAGTTTAATCTTTCAGTTGTTATTAAAATCATGGTATTGTTTATACATTTAGACTAGTTGGGTATTCCCCTTTTTTCATATATCTATTTATTTAGCTTCCACATATTTCATGTTTTATTTAGTTATCTTAAAGTATTCTTATGATATGCCAGACACAGGGTTAGCTTGGGGTTACTCGTGATCTTAGGTCCCATGTTACGTCAAGGGGGTGGCCTCGGGGAGTGACAATATATCTTCTATATTTTATATTGTATTACATATATTTATTTATTTTATATTTAAAAAACAAACACCTTTTCACATTTAAAGGTTGTGACATTTCCAAAGACTTCTAACTTTTCTGATGAGTTGTGACATTATCGATGGGTTGTAACTTTTTAAAGGGTTGCAACTTTATCGAAGAGTTGTAACTTTTTGAAGGGTTGTGAATTTTCCAAATGGTTATGACTTTCCGATGAGTTGTGGCCCTTCTGAAGGGTTGTAACTTTTTTTAACGGGGCACAATAAGCATTCTTTCATACACTATCCTTTGTTGGCTATAAAAAGAGGTGTTTCCTCAAAATTTTAAACTAAAATTTTTAAAAAAAATCATTGTTCTTCTTCTTCTTAAAATAACCAATTTAGTATATCTTCTATATTTTATATTTTATTTCTTTATATTATAATATATTATATGAAAAGAAGAGACCATTTCACATTGAATTGGTATGACTTTTCCAAAGAGTTGTGACTTCTACATTGAGTTGTGATCTTTTCGAAGGGTTCTGATTATTATGATAAAGAAACAATATGTACATGCTCATACTACCTTTTGTTAACTATAAACAGAGAAGTTTCCTCTTATTTTTTTTTCACGACGTGAGCCAACACCCTGGACGTGGCCGACACTCAAGAACCATTGTTGGTCCCCAAGCGAGCCCTCATCCTGGCTGACTACAAGGGGAAACCTAACTTGAGTATGCATAAGCATCAAATTGAATGAAACATTTTTAAAAAATTACTGAATCTTAAAACTTTGTTGAATATACTAAGTATGAAACATAAGTTTCAAAAAAAACATCTAAAATTCAGAGACTCTCCAAAACTATCTATCTATGAAGCCTCCAATAAACAAAGATGAGTGTTGGTACAAGACCCACGACTCCTCTAAAGAACTACTACTAAAATCTTATAAAAACTGGAGTCCTTCGGAAGTAAGGAGACCTTACTCGAAAGCTAATGAACGGATGAATTGATCTCAACATACTCTTGTTGAGGATCCTAAGAACATCTACCTGCATCATTAAAAGATGCAGGTCGAATGACTTCAGTACATTAAATTTATGACTTTGTAATATAGCTGAATAACAAATAACTGAAAGAAAGGACTGCAATATATAACAATGTACTCAAGCTGAATGTAAAGAAATATAGGAGTTAAATCATTTAAAGCTTTACAAAATACTTTCTCATCTCTAAACTCAACATCATAAGTGATATAAAAAAAATATACTTTAACTCTACTGGGAGATTCTCCAACCGACAACCGTCACTATGAGCTACATGATGATACAATGTCTCACACACGCTGCCAGAACTGTCCTATACAATGTCGGGATATAGGACACCTCAACTAAGTGGATCCACTAAGTTATGCTTAATGGCAATAAGGAATCATCTAAAAAGTATGACCCTTTACCCATGTTGGCATACATTGTTTATGGGGGATGTGAGTTATCGGAACTCTACCCCATATCGATACTCAATAGTACTCCCAATAATATACTCATGTTGATATGTTTTAAAAACATAACTCTTCCTCTGGTTTGAGATAATTGCTCAAACTACCCTCTTAAAAGAGGTAACTTCTCTTAAAATATCTTTTGAACTCGTAACTCATTTAGAAATCTCAGTTTCTCTTTTATCAATGTAAAAATTGATGCCTCTGGGAATGCATAGTCCCCTTACACTCATACTTGAAAACTCGTTCTCAAAAACATTTCAAAATCATATTATAATATGATCATTGATGACTCAGAAAGTCATAATGCATAAACATTAATGGTATATCTAGATACCACACTGCTTAAACATTGATGGCATACTCGATTGTCATACTAATCATGTTTTAGAAACCCTTTCTCAAAACTCATCTTTACTTCCTCAATACTCAGTTTAAGACTCAAGTGTTGGCTTTAAAAAAAAATTCAAAATTTATAACTCAAATCATACAGTTCATGTGGAATTGTGGACATGAACAACTCAACTCAGGGATCTTAATAGCAATGTGGAAACTCAAGACTTAAGAACTCGAAACTCATAACTCAACGATATTTATCCTCTCAAAATACTCAATTCATAGAGTTCATGCTGAAAAATAGACATGAACGAATCAACTCAAAAATTTTAATGCGTGACATATAGCAATTCAATAATTAGGAATAGAATTTCCAAAAGAAACAGGAACTCAAGAACTCAAATCAACTTATCTCAAGAATACTCAAATCTAGGGATAGAAGCCAAGATTACTCTTTTACTAATTTGAAAGTAGATGTATGGCGTGAGGCTGAACTAGTACAATACTATGATAGCCTTACATACCTGGAAGAACAAGGTTCTTGATGAATCTAGAAGAAGAACTTGATTAGAAGCCTTGAAACCCTAGCTTTAAGGAGAAAAATCAAGAAAACCTTTCTTGAGATTTCTTGAATTAGTTTCTTGAAACTCAATGGCCAAGAATTATGGTTTTCATTTGTGATTCACAATTGTATGGAGGAATTTGAGTTTGAAAGAATGAAATTCTTGGAGAAAAAATTACCTTGAAAAAGAATCTTGAAAAAGAATGAAAGAATCTTTAATGGAGTTCTCTACTTTTATTTTTCTTTAGGGTTTTGGCTTAAGCTTTGAGAGAGAAGAGAATAATGGATTAAGAGATAAAAATCTGATTGTTTTGGGTCATTAATTAGTCAAGAAATTCTTTTAGGGTTTTCTTAGAGGTACAAAGACAAAAACGACCCTTTTTAATGTTTTCCCATCAGCTAATTCATCACAACACTATATCAGGTTACTAAAATGGTCATAACCTTTTACTCAAAATTTAAATTGACGCAAAATTTATGGCATTGGAAAGAGGATTCAAATATCTTTAATTTGATAAGTTATGATCCAGGTAACTCTTTATATTCTAGGAGATATGGTCGTTTGAAGTTGACCCAAGTAAAATCTTACATCAAAACTTAATCGGTAAGGAAACTTTCAATTCAACTTTGTGCTAGGAGTTTTTCATGACCTTAATTGATATCCAAAATCATTCTCACACTAAATAATTTACCTTTACATATATGATATATTTAAGACTCACCCAATACGATCTTATTCACAAATAAAAAATAGCTCGAATCTTATCTTAAAAATTTTTGGGATGTTACAATATCTCCCCCTTGGGATCATTCATCCTCGAATGACGACTGGACTAAGAATGGAAGGGGTTACTCTTACTATATTCAAGCCTAACTTACAATCACAAAGTACTTAACATTGGGTGATCATCTCGATCTAAATCACAAGATTTGGGTTCTATACTTAAGTAGGAAATCTCATCCCAAAAACACTGCTCCTTACCGCTACATTCAGCTAACCTTGAGCTCATATCAAGAAATACCTAATGTATCACACATTGTCCCCATGTTAACAACACCACATTCAAGATTACAACCCTAACCACTCAATAAACTTCTACTAACCCACTTTCTTAGCACTTCTCATCCTCTCATCATCTCTACCAACTGAACTTTCATGTATTACCACCAGAAAGTTAACTTAGTACTCATTAAAAAAAAATTATCTCCTTATTCCTTCACATTCATAAACTTAGATGGAATACACACACCTTCATTATCACAATAAGAAATAGCAATCCTCTCATCCATTATCACACAACTACTATCAACAACACCACTCTCCAAAACTAAAAAGGATTACTGAAAGGACTTTAGGGTGAAAGATCATAATAACTATTCATTCAAGATATCTAATATAACAATATGTATGGCATAACACAATGTTGCTAGCCATTGAGAGTAAAACATGAACTTGTGAGACTAGACATACTATGAGACATGAATACTTATATGAATAGGTTCATATCATGAAGCTGATAGCTGCAATTTTATGGATTAAGCTCGAGGTTAATGGTCTAAAATTTGTGCCCCTCATTTTGGAAACTGATCATAGATGTGAATCTCTCTTAAGTGTATGAGCATAGGTCATTGACACAACTCTGATATTGGGTATATCCACAAGATGTTGTAATAACTTTGCTTGAGGAATATCAAGATTATGAACGGATAGATATATCTCTAAAACTTTTTCTAAAGACATCACTTTCTTATCCTCAACACTTGATTTGATTTCTCATCTCATCATCTCCCCTTTAGGTTTGGAGTTGACACTCTAAAGTCATGGATTTATTCTCATCATCTCTAAACTGGTCTACATTCCATTTACTCTAATACTCAGGAAAGGCTTATCTCATGGCTACTGAACTCTCCATAAGCAGGTACTAAGACTCCTTCTAAGACATCTTTCTAAGATGCTTCTCTTAACCTATTCTCAATGACTTATAAGGATGCTTCATCTAGCTCTTAAGAGAAGAAAATTAATGCTTACATCAGCCTATTACACATGAATAGCTCAATTATACTATCTAGGCACACATGAAAAATCATTAACTTAATTGGAACCTCGTGTGATTACGTACAATCTCGGTACACCTCTTAATGTTTCTTGTTACTCTCACGACTTAGCCACACCTCACTGCCTTTATGTAAAAGTTAGGATCTCTCACTTGTACCACTCATCTTCATTTCAGCTAACATCTCAATTCATCACCTACTCTATGTCAAGTCTACAAGATCAGATCTCAAGACTAACATCATATCCCTCATGTTGTCATTCTTTTGATCACGACGCTCATATCAAATTCCAGATTAATATTTATTACTAATCCTGGATATTAATATGATTTATCGCTTACTATACTAACTTACACCTACTAGATAAAATTAAGAAACAATCGCCCACTAAGACCTCATGATAAGTAGTCAATCTTTATCTCTCAATCTGCATCCTTCGATATTACTGCCACGTTCCACTTCAAAACACAAGTGTTATTTACTCATTCATTATAGATCATTGCCTAATTAGTTGTATTACACTTTGAATATTATGGGTTCTACCTAAAAAATCATAAGACTAGCTTAGATCTATCAACTCATGAATACTCGTGCTTTTCTATCCAACACCTACACTTGGTCATTACCAACACAATTACACATCATCATTGTCAAGCCCTAAGGCTACCCCCTTGACGTAAAAATGGGACCTAGGATCACGAGTGACCCCAAGCTAACCCTGTTGGCATATCATAACCAAACTAAAAGATTACTGAATAGAGAGATACTATGCAGAAGCTTAAAACTATAATTAACTGAAAGTCGGGAATACCCAATACTAATCTTATTATATAAAAGACAATGAGTTTATTAACAACTGAAAGATCAAACTCAAAACTAAAGCTGAATCTAGTACTATGTCTGAATAAAGCCTCTAACTGACTAGAGCTATTGAGACATTCCGCCAACTAACTTCTAGAAAAAATTGAAATCAAAAGACTAAAAATAGAAGGATAAATGTCAACTGTTCTCGAAGAATAAGGACTAACCACTGATGTTGTTGAACTTGAGATCGCGAACCGATCTATGTGTGATCTAAATGTTGAGGACATGAACCTACATCACGAGAATATGTAGCACAGAGTATATGTCAGTACTTGAAAGGGAGTGAGCATGCAGGATAGGATAAAGCTAAACAATATATACGTAATAGAACAAAGAAATAAGAGCAATGACATGATCTGAATATTATATAAATAATGAAATATATTGAATACTGAGCTAACTGAATGCAATGACCAAGTACAAGACATGCTGAGATTGACTACTAAACTATAACTGATAACCTGGTCAATGCACTAGAATCTGACTATGGGAGCTAGTAATAACCGACATAATACCACATAAGCTATACTCCCCATCGAGAGGACCCAATATACTTTGCCAAGGGTATAGAGGCGTGACTAGAATGATCACTAAATATGATGCCCACACAGAGGACTTACAACCTATGGGGGCACGTAGTTTTGGGACTATGAGGGTGACTGACCCTAGTCCAACTCGATATTAAGCCCACTCCCAACTGATTATGTAAGTAACACATTATAACTGAATTTTGTAATACTGGAAAGCTCAAAATACTAACATGCAAACTGAAAATGCAACATTAATATACTGATAATGAAACATTCTTAACTGGGGCATTTATAACTGAATAAACTGACCTTGCAAGTGTAATTCATGAACTAAACGAATCTATACAACTAAGGTTCTGAATTTCATGCAAGGATTGAGCAACATAATTACGAAAACATGATAATTTGATTTGGATTAGTCTAACAACTGAATCACCACATAAATCTAAAATACTAGAAACCCTAGGTCTAAGTAATATTTAGGGAATTAAGATTCTGACTGAATTTTAGGGACCTAATGGGGAAAAGGAACCCACTAGTAAAATCCCACATACATGATGACGAATTCCATGGAGAAATCTTTTGATTTCAGGGCTGAAATTGATGAAAACATACTATATTCTTGGAGAGGGGTTTGGTCGATGCTTTCTCCTCTTTTTCTCTAGTTTGATTGAATTTTTGGAGAATGAATTGACTAGGGTAAGTTCTGATTAAGTCACTAGGCTAACACTGATCAAAACTGCATAGTTAAAAGGTTACACGACGTAGTTTAGGTATCCAACGCATAGGGAAAAGACCAAATGACCCCTGACATAAAAGTTATCGGGGTCACCGACGGACTGTGGCAGGAACAACGGTCCATTCTGGTCGGCCGTCGTTCGGAGACTGGGAGTTGAATTCTAGTGTTCCAACCTACGGCCCTGGACCACGGACCGTGGTCTGAACTACAGTATGTAGGTCCTGGCGTAGGTTGACCCTTAGCTTAATTTCCTGGGTGTTCTGGGAGGAAGTTGTAGGTGGCCAACCACGGACCCCACTTACGGTCCGTGGGTCACCTACTGTCCGTAGGTGGCACCCGTTGGTGGCACATTAAACTTCTGAAATAACTGCTGGTTGGTCTTTCTAGGAAACGGGGTGTTACATTATCTCCCATTTGGGAACATTAATCCTTGAATGAAGACTAAACTAGTTGAATATGGAGGGAAAGCGCTTCAAACACTACCACTAAGTACTGAAAAATGATTTCTGACTGAACTAAGTTCCAAGTACATGCAAATACGCTGAAACTGCAAGACTAACTAAAGAAACCAAAATACTAAGAGTGAATTTACGTATGAGTAATTAAAACACTAGAGAGGAACTATTACCTCAAGATGGAGTGGAATCGAAAGGAAAGAGATGAGGATACTTGGCCTTCATGGCTTCTTCTGCTTCCCAAGCAACTCCCTCTACGGACTGACTCCTCCACAAAACCTTAACTAAAGCGACTTCTTTGTTTCTTAACCTTCAAACCAAACGATCAAGGATTTTAACTAGCACCTCTTCATAAGTGAGACTATCCTTCACAACCACACTTTCTAAAGGTACTATAGATGTTGGTTCTCACACACACCTCTTCAACAACAAAATGTGAAAGACTGGATAGGCTGCTGATAGTTCTGCTGGTAACTCTCACTCATAAGCCACTTTACCAATCTTTTTCAAGATTCTGTAAGGACCTACATATCTGGGACTGAGCTGTCATTTCTTCCCAAATCTCATAACCCTCTTCATAGGTGACACTTTAAGGAAAATCCAATAATCAAGTTGTAACTCTAAGTCCCTTCTTTTCACATCTGCATAAGACTTCTAACGACTCTAGGCTGTCTTAAGTCTATCTTTGATGAGCTGAACCTTTTCCATAGGATCATGAACCGAATATGGCCCTATCAAGGCTGCTCCACCTACTTCAAACCAACCAACTAGAGATATGCATCTACGCCCATCAATGCCTCATAAGGGGCCATCTGAATACTGGAATGGTAGCTATTATTGTAGGCGAACTATAAAAGAGAAAGATGATCATCCCAACTACCCTTGAAGTGGATCACACAAACTCTCAACATGTCTTCTAGGGTATGAATGGTACGCTTTGCCAAACCATCCATTTGTGGATGAAAGGTTGTGCTGAGGTTCACCTGGGTACCAAGACCTTTCTGGAATGACTTCTAAAAATGAGAAGTAAACTGAGGACCTCTAGCTGAGATGATAGACAAATGAGCCCCATGCAACCTGAATATCATTAATGTAAATCTTGGCGTAGTCCTCCACCGAATTTGTCGTCTTGACAGCCAAAAAGTGAGCAGACTTAGTAACTCTGTCTACTATCACCCAAATGGAGTCACATTATTTGCGAGCACGAGGTAAACCTGTAATGAAGTCCATGTTGATCACTTCCCACTTCCATGTAGGAATGTTAATCTCTTGAGTCATACCTCATGGTTTATGATGTTCTACCTTCATTTGTTGACCATGGAGGAACTTAGCTACAAAATCTACTAGATCTCTCTTCATGCCATTGAACTAAAAGACTTCCCGCAGATCACGGTATATCTTAGTGATACCTGGATGAATAGAATACCTGGAATTGCAGGCTCTTGTAAGGATGTGCTATCTCAACTCACCCACCTTAGGAACACATAAACAAACCTGGTAGCGAAGCACACCATCTCCCCCTTGGGAGAAAACCTCAACTTTCTGTTGATGAACTGCACCCTTTAATGGAAGCAATATAGGATCACTATCTTGTTTTTCCTTAACCTCCGCTACCAATGAAGATTCAGACCCATTATGAACTGTCACACCATCATCTGATATGCTCATAAGGCAAACTCCCAAGAGAGCACGCCGATAAACATCTTTTACTAGTTCTATCCTTTCTTCCTCATCATGTGATACATAACCCATGGATAGTCTGCTAAAATATTCACCTACTAAGTTATCCTTACATGGATGGTAGAGCACATTCACATCATAGTCCTTGAGTAATTCAAGCCATCTTCTCTGGCGAAGATTCAACTCTTTTTGGGTGAAAACATATTGAAGGCGTTTATTGTTTGTGAACACCATACATGTAATGTATTCAAATCTTTAGGGAAAATACTACGGCTGCCAGCTCGAGGTCATGAGTCGGGTAGTTCTTCTAATGCACCTTAAGTTGTCTACAAGCATAACCTATAACCTTACCTCGTTGCATCAACACACAACCTAGGCCGACTCTGGATGATTCACAATAGATCACATAACCGTCTGAACGCTCTGGTAGAATCAAAACAGGAGTTGTAGTCAACCTAGTTTTCATTTCTACAAAGCTCTTCTCACACTCATCTGACCACTGAAACTTAACCTTTTTCTGAGTTAACTTAGTTAATGGGGAAGCTATGTATGAAAATCCTTCCACGAACCTTTTGTAATAACCAGCCAAACCTAAGAAACTTCTAATATTTGTTGGAGAGGTAGATCTAGGCCATTGTTTCACTGCCTCTATTTTCTGAGAATCTATTCTGATGCCTTCGCTAGACACAATATGCCCAAGGAAGGCAACTGATTGCAACCAAAACTCACATTTGCTAAACTTAGTGAATAACTAGCGATCTTTCAGAGTTTTCAGGACAACCCTCAAATGAGTTGCATGTTCCTCCTCATTCCTAGAGTAAATGAGGATATCATCAATAAAAACGATAATGAACAAGTTCAAATATTGTTTGAACACCCTATTCATCAAATCCATGATAGCTGTAGAAGCATTGGTTAGTCCAAATGACATAACTACAAATTCATAATGACCATACCAAGTTCTGAAGGCTATTTTTGGTATGTCACTATCTCTAACTCTGAGTTAATAATAACCGAACCTGAGGTCTATCTTCGCAAAAGGACTAGCACCCTGAAGTTGGCCGAACAAGTCATCAATCCCGAGGATAAGGTACTTATTCTAGATTGTGACTTTGTTCAACTGCCCATAGTCAAAGCACATCTTGAGAGAACCATCTTTCTTTTTCACGAACAGCACTGGTGCACCCCATGGGGAAATACTGGGTCTGATGAATCCCTTATCTAGAAGGTCTTTTAACTGCTCTTTCAATTCCTTAAGCTCAGCTGGAGCCATTCTATAAGGAGGAATAGAAATAGGCTGGGTATCTGGAAGGAGGTCAATTGCAAAGTCAATCTCCCTTTCGGGAGGAACTCTAGGAAGTTCTTCTGGAAACACTTCTGGAAACTCATTGACTATAGGAACTAACTCAAGAGTTAGGGTTTAGGAACTTGAATCCTTAACCCGAACTAGATGATAGATATACCCCTTGGAAATCATCTTCATGGCCTTAAGGTAAGAAATAAATCAACTCATAAGCAATGAGCTACTAACCTTCCATTCTGAGATTAGTTTGTTTGGAAACTGGAAACGAACAATCCTAGTTCTACAATCGACTGAGGCATAACTGGAATGTAACCAATCTATGCGTAGAATGATATCAAAGTCTACCATTTCTAATTCTACAAGATCTGCTGAGGTTATTTTCTGAGAGACTGTTAAAGGGAAATTTATGTATACCCGTCTAGCTATAACTAGGTCAGCAACTGGACTAGAGACTGAGAAGGGTTCTGAAAGAGTTTCTAGACCGACATCGAAGTTCACTTCTATATAAGGAGTTAAAAAGGAGAGAGTAGCCCCTGGATCTAACAAAGCATAAACATCTATGTGAAAAACTCGTAATATACCAGTGACCACATCAGGAGAATCTTCCTGGTCCTGATGAGCCTGGAGAGCAAACAACATGTTCTAGCACTGACCTCCACCTTTACCAGATAAAGCACCCTGTTGAGTTGGGCGATGTGCTGGTGCTGCTGGAGCTGTAGATTGTGCCCTACTAGTGTTACCTTCCTTTCCCTATTTAGAATAAGGGCAATCCCTCAACCTATGTCCAGACTGACCACATCCAAAACACCATTCTTTCCTTGCAATACACTCGCTCGGATGGTTCTTACCACAATTTGAACAAGTTGGATAGGTTCTGGTACCTTAAACACTCCCATTAGACTTAGAGCTTGATGCCCTACCTTTTTGTTCCTGTCGAAACATGGAGGATGAGCACTAGATGATGAAGGTGCTGGAGCTGAAAATTTCTGTTGAAACTGTGAGCGATTTCCACCACCCTATTTCTGCTGAGAGTAATCATAGCTACCTGTCCTAGCCTTTTTGTTGTCCTTAGCCATTTCCCTAAGCTTATCTCCCTCAACCTGCTGAGCATGAGTCATGAGCCTAGAGATATTCATATCATCTAACAACATAGCATGCATGCACTCTATCTTCACTAAGTCGGACACACCAAACAGAAACTTAGACAATAGTCTATTCGTAGTTTAAATGCTATTTCGTTTAGTAGATGTGGATGAACTTAATGAGGTTGTAGTAGCAAATATAATCTCATATATGTGTTTTCGGCTTGCTCGAGAGAGAGGTCGTAAAACTAAGACCACTAAATTGATAGCCAGTGTGAGTGGGTCGACATGAGGTTCAGCTCGAGAGAGTGAACCCTAGTCCCATGTCCACACACTCAGCTTGAGAGAGTGTGTGGGTTAAGACGAAGGCTATTCTTCATGAAGCAGGTGGGTGTCCGAGAGGAACACATTTGAAACGGGGTAAGTTGCTCGAGAGAGAGCTTATCCCCCTTAAAGTCTAGTCTAGTCACAATTACTGAATGAATTCACAATCAAAAGCATGTACCCAATGATTTAGTGTATCGCGTATTTCTGTCACATCCAAAGAATCCCGTATCCATACTTGTATTTTTCCTTATTTTCACTGTTTTAGTTGTCTCTTGCTTACAAACCCTCATTTGATACTTGACGCTTGCGTCACCCTTTTTTAATTTGTGATGTTTTCATTCGCCAAAGTCTTTAGCTACAGTTAGCTTTAGCACTTTCGCCCTTAACCACTAATTCTCACGCCCACTCCCTTGGGATTCGATCCTAACCCTTGGTTAGGTTACTAAACTATTGTAGGATCGTAGACACTTGCATCGGAAGTTATATCTTGATTACGCAAACATGAGACAACCGAGGTACAAATAGACTCATCATGCTCCTCAAGTCAGCACCATCTTCGGAGCATAGCGGGACAGTTGAGTGAACTTGAGGTTATACTCATGCACACTCATGGATTCCTATTTCAAGTTAAGGAATTCTCTCATCTTCCCCTCCCTCAGCTCACGGTGAAAGAAACACCCTAAGAAGTCCTCTTCGAACACAACGCAACTCACAATTGGTGCATCCTCAGCTCTATTCTTCTTTCATTAGTTGTACCAGACTCTAGGAAAACCCTTCAATTGGTATGTAACTAGTTCCACATGCTCAGCATCTGTAACATGCATCACAACAAACAATTTCTACAACTCTTCCACAAAGGTATCCGGATCCTCAGTGACAATTGAACCGATGAAGTCTGGAGGATTATTCCTCAAGAAGTCACACATCCTGGATGTATCCTGTTGATTCCCTCTTTGTTGCGCAACTTGGTTTGTCACAACATGACTCAACATCCTGAAAGCATCTCTGAACTCAGCATTAGTGACCTCTCCTTGGGGTTGCACTTCTGGTGCATTGGGAATCCCTCGATCCTAAGGATCAACATTCCTCCTAGCAGGACGACCTCGAACAAATATTCAAGGAGGCATGATCTAAATGATACCTACAAGCACGAATTTGAAAGAAACTTTTATAGAGTTGAACTCTATCACACGAAAAGAGTATGAAAGAAGTGAGATAGTTCCTAAATGCCGCAACTTCCTAAGTATAGATGTGGTGCGCTTCACACCTATAACTAAGACTCTACCGATACGGCTTCATAGACACCCTAGGACTCTTGAACTTTGTGCTCTAATACCAAGTTGGTCACGCCCCGAGCCTACCCCCTGGGAGTGGCCAATACTCGAGAACCATTGCTCGCCCAAGTGAACCCTTGTCTTGCTCAACTCTCAGCGAAAGACTTACTCAACATTAGATGAACTCAAAAGTAAAAATTTAACTCAAATATCTCAAATAGATACTCGGAATATTTTAAATAAAACAGTCACTAGCCAAAAGAGGCAACTAAAGTCTTAAACATTAAACACTAGAAATGAAAAGGCTCCTCAACTACTATTGTCTATCTATGAAGCCTCTAATAACTAAGATGAAAGTCGGTACAAAACCCACGACATCCTAACAAAACTGAAAGTTATAAATTGAATCCTCTAGAAGCAATGAGGCTCACCAAAGCAACTCTGAAACTGCAAGTGGTATCAATGGTGCACCTATTGATGACCCTGAACTCTTGTATCTGCATCAAAAAAATGAAGGCCAATTGGTGTCAGTACATGGAATGCACGAGCATGCAATGGGAACTCTAAACCACAGACATAAGCTTGAACTTAATAAAAAGGGAAGAACATACTCACCTTATCTCAACTAAACTCAACTCAAGGATATTCAATGATACTCAAAAATACTTAACTTAGAGATACTCAACTCAAAAATACTTAACTCAGTTCAATATAAAAGAGACAATAAAGATGAATTATAAAGAAAGTTTTTAAAACAATAGATAATAAGTCAATGTATATAAAAATACAAATAATAACTCTTTTACTCTTATTTGGGAGATTATCTAACCGAAAACCATCATTATGAGCTATGTGATGATACAGCATCTCGCCCACGCTGCCAGAGTTGTCCTATACCTTGCCGGAGTATAAGACATCCTTAAATAAGTGGATCCACTAAGCTATTCTTAAAAATCAATAAGGAATCATCAAAAAAGTATGAATCTTTCTACCCACGTTGGCATACATGGTTTATGAGGACTTTTAGTTGTCTGAACTCATCCCCATATCGGTGCTCAATACTACTCCCAATAAAATAACTCATGCTCATATGTTTAAAAATATTTTTTCATCCTCAAACTTTGAGATTATTACTCAAAAGGTTCTCTTAAAGGAGATAGTGCTCAAAAACACCTCATGAACTCATTTGTAAATCGAAGTTTCCTCTCATTTTAAATGTAAAGACATACACTCTTGGGAAGGAACTCGTGATTATTAAATGTATTTTAAATAGCTAGGATTAAGAAAGGAATTAAAGCTCGACTCAAAGGAACAAGTACAGACCGAAGAACGAAAGAAGAAATGGGTTGACGCTCCTGGGGAATCCCTGGAGCGTCGCACCAGCCCTCCACTTACTAGGGCTGGTTTGTGGCGCACTTCAGGTGTAGGGTTCCATCCCTCCTGGTGCATCTGGGGCGTGCCGCCCCAGAACGTTCCGATGAATTTTTCTTCTCGATTTGTTGCCCTAATTCACCTAGAATTGAATGGTTTCTTCCAAACTCTCTTAGATTCGACTACCCAACATAAGTACACAAAAATATATTAAAAATATCCCTCAAACTCATAACATTCATCTCAAGAACACATCAAAACCCATCTTTGTAGATTTAAGAACGAAACTTCAAAAAATTCATCAAGAACTTCAATTCATGGATTGTCATGGACGAAATTAACTCAAGCAATCATGATTGGGGTGAGGGTGAATGAACCCATCACTATGAAAGATTACATACCTCGTTAGGATCGAATCCTTGGCAAAATCCCTCGACGATTGCAAGAAAATCTTGAATGCTTGAATCTTTTCCTTTCATTCTCCTCTTGAACTTCTCTCTAAAATCCTAAGTGTATTTTATAATTTTGAAAATTGATCTAAGTAAATTTATAATCCTAAAATATTACTGAGCACGTTTAAATCTAATGGGGTAAGGAAAAGGCCAAAATACCCCTCTTTAATTCGGATGAACTTTCCTTAATTAGACAGGCTGAACTCAAAGGGGCATATTTCCCTCATCCGAACTCAAAATTTAGCAAACTCGGTAGAGTTGTAAAGGGAACTCAAGATCTTTCATTTGATACCTTATGGGACACCTAACTAATCTCGTACTAAAAGTCATGGTTGTTTGAAGTCGACCCAAAACTCAGAATTTAAGGCTAGCTTGCACAATTCTCAATTTGGATCTTTCCAATTAAGTTATTTATATAAATAGCTTTTTCTAAGACCGAAATGTTACAAAGAATAAATTAGGAAGTGTTGTGGTGAAATAACCTCCGCGTTACTAATTGGAACTTGGAACTTTTATTAAGGTTAAAAGATGGGGGAATCAATTGAGGAATTGGAAAAGAATGGGGGATTTGTGTGAATTTGGGGTTAAAAGAGGGAGTGGGTTAGGTATTTTGAAAGGTGGACGGGTAAAACCCATCTGATTTAATGAAATTTTAAAGACCCTACCTGGCTCCATGATGCGTTTTTGTTACGTAGTCTTCTATTTTAGCTGGGAACTAAATTCCCAGTGAAACAAAAATCTCACCTCAGGTCTACGATGAAGCACAAATATAGAGTCCCTTTGTTTTATGACGAGAACTTTTACTTCCCGTCAAAATAAAAAATATGACAGGGTCTGCGATGCGGGGACGTTACGGAGTATTCTATCTTAGGATGGGAAATTAATTCTCAACCAAATCAAAAATCATACCCAGGTTCGCAATATGTAGGCATTATGAGGTCCTTTACTTTGTGACGGAGATATAACTCCCGTACAAATAAAAAATCATGAGTTATGATATTAATGCAGGGGCATTACAGACACTTCTATTTCTTTCTTCTCTTTAATTTTTATTTTTTTGTGAGTATAAATAGGTACTTACCTCAGTTCTTGTCTATGTTATGAGTACTCCATAGTCCCTGTAACTTCAAGAAAACATGAAAATTAGAAAATTGATGGGTTGTCTTCCATCCCGCGCCTTAGTTTTGGTCCTGGCTCCACTCGTCTTGTTGTGTTTTCATTTTAATTTTTGTTTTTTTTTTTGCATCCTAACTATTAAAATCAACTGAAAATGAAAGCTAAGTCATAAAAATCAAAATGAAGAAAATAAAACACAACACCTATATAATACACATGATCATGGTTTGTCTCAAGTGTAGCGCCTAGCTTAACATCGCGGCTCAACCTAGCTTGTGGATTACTCATTATTCAACTCGAGAGTTTCTTGATGTGGATCCACATCATTCCCAAACTAGTGTTGGACATACTGTCCATTCACTAAAAATGTGGGGCTCTTGCCTTTATTCCTTAACTCCACAACCCCATGTTGCGTCATCCACACCATTTCCAATGGTCCACTCAACTTTGACCGGAGTTTCTTAGGGAACAACTTTAGTCACGAGTTAAATAGTAGGACCTATTTTCCTAGCTCAAAGGTCCAAGGAGCGATATGCTTGTCATGCCACTTCTTCGTTTTCTCTTTATACAACTTAGCAGTTTCATATATGTTGAGCCTAAACTTCTCAAGCTCATGCAACTGTCCTTTCCTCTTCTTGTCAGCAAATTCAAGGTAAAGATTCAGCTTCTTTATTGCCAATATGCTTGGTGCTCCAACTCTGCTGGAAGATGGCATGCCTTTCCAAACACCATGTGATAGGGTGAAGTCCATATTGGTGTTTTATAAGTCATTTTGTACGCCCAAAGTTCATCATCAAGCTTCTCATCCCAATATTTTTGTTGTACATTCACAGTCTTTTGCATGGTCTACCTTACGTCTCGATTTGATACATCTAAGTAGTTGTTAACGGTAGGTGGTATGTTTTAGTACCTTGTCTCGAGCTCCATACTTAGCCAATAGATTCCGTACCAAATGATTTATGAAGGTGCTTACCACCATCACTTATTATAGCTTTTGTAGTTCCAAACCTAGTGAATATATTCTTCTTAATGAACTTCACTACAACCTTTAACTCAGTAGTAGGTAAAGCTACAGCCTCGACCTATTCGAATACATATCCACTGCTACAATAATGTACTGATTTCCATTGGAGGTGGGAAAAGGACCCATGAAATCTATTCCCCACACATTATATCTCCACCTCAAGAATATTCCATGTCCTCTTAAAATAGTTCCCATTTTTGTCATTTTTCACATTCCTTCGTGAAGTACACAGCATCTTTGAACATAGTTGGACAAAATCGGATTGCAACACTTAGTGGGTTGTACGCTCCCCTCCATGATGACCTCAGTAAGGTGAAGAATGGAAACTCTCTAACACTTGCTTCACTTCATTTTCAGCAATGCACCTTCTGACCACTTGGTCTGGCCCTTGCTTAAATAAAAATAATGTGTCTTATATGTAGACCTGAGCATCATGACTCATCTTCTGCATTTGGTGAGTAGATGCCCCAGGTGGAAACAATCCACTTACCAATAGATTTGCAATATCATCGTACCACATCACTTAAGTGATGTCCAAGGCTAACAATTGTTCATCTAGAAATTTCTCACGGATTTTCCCTTCATTTTGCACATATGATGAATCCTCCAATCTCAATAAGTAAACGACAATTTGGTTCTCTGTGCCTTTTCTATCTTTGATTTCTAGATCAAATTCTTGGAGCAGTAGAATCAACCAAATAATCCTTGGTTTAGCGTTCTTTTTGTTGAATAGGTACATGATTGCAGCATGGTTAGTATAAAAAATAACCTTAGTACCTACCAAATACGATCTGAACTTGTCAAAGGCGAATACTAGAGAAAGCATCTCCTTCTCATTAACTGTGCAATTTGTATGTGTAACACCGACAGTCTTGCTCATATAATAAATGTAGTGAAACACCTTCTCTTTTCTCTAGCCTGGCACAACATGCAATGCTATGTAACTAGCATTACATGAGTTCAAAGGACAACTCCCAAGTAGGAGCAATCAGGATAGGAGCTTCAACAAAATTCTAGTTCAACAATTTAAAAGCTTTGATACAACTTTCATTGAACAAAAACTTCACCTCCTTATCCAACAGACTACACATAGGTCTAGCAGTTTAGAAGAAATCCTTGATGAACGTCCTATAAAAACTAGCATGTCCAAGGAAACTTCTGACTCCGTTCACCAAATTCTGAGGTGGAAACTTTTCAATTGCCTCTACGTAGTCTTTATCGACCTCGAGCCCATATTTTGAGAATTTCCATATTTATACCATCTCGATTTAGAAAATAGCAATTCTGCCAATTCAACACAAGATTTTTCTTCTCACATCGAGCAAGGATCTGTCAACATTGTGTAAACAAAGGTCAAACATTACAAGAAAATGCCTTTTTTAAGACCAACATTTAGGGACGAGTGAATTATCATGTCTCTAAAAGTATATCTCTTGGGACGAGATTATTTTCGGTCCTTAGTTGTACAGTTTATTGATAAGGTATTAAATCTAGTCCTTCAAAAATTAATTCACTGCTCCCAAATTCTATTGAGGACTTTGAGCGGGAGAAAATTTCGCCAATATTTTATACTAAAATATTTTTTTTAAAATCATTTTTGACAACTTTAGGCTCCAAAAATTTTATACAGAGAGGTAAACAAAGAGACCAATTGCGCTGCATCGATCTTTTTTCTACTCAAAATTACAGCTGGTCCTAAAAGTTTCCCTTGTTTGAGCTTGATCTTAAGAACGCATTGCAACTGATCAAGGTCGTCACTCTGCCCTAATCTCAACCTTTTCAGCTTAATCTTGACGTTCCTCTATATTAATCGTTTCTTTTCTCTGTATCATTGCTTCTCTGCTCTAATCGTTTCTTTGTATCGTTCCACCACAACTTTTCTCGAAATAGAATTCCAGGTTGGTTCCTCTTCTGATTGGGTTGTTGTGTTTATGTTTTATTGATGTCCTCTTACCTAATCATTTTTTTTCTTTGAATCAGTGTTGCTCTGCCCTAATCGTTTCTTTGTATCGTTCCACCCCAACTTTGCTCAAAATAGAATTCCAGGTTGGTTCGTCTTCTGATCGAGTTGTTGTGTTTCTTCAATATGTTTTATTGATGTCGTTTTTTTCAGTGTTGTATTCAAGCTAATCTTTTTGTTCTTCCTCTTTTTCTACCAATAAATAGGTTAATAGTTTCAAAATCTGGTCTCTTTTCCATTGTAAGATTAGTGGGAAGATTATTGGATTCCAATTTTAATAAATAATTTGATTTTGTAAAGTGTATTTTGTGTCTCAAGATTTTTTTAATCTTTTTTAAAGTATAACAACCAGGTAAACTCATTGATTAGGACACTAGATATTGATCACTGAGAACACTAGGTTCAGAATATTTTAATTGAGTTGCAAGGAAGGTACATTATTTTATGTGATTCCGGGTCAATCATAAGCACCTTACAGGCTGAATTCACGAGCGAAACGGGTGTAGCTGCACCAATTTCACTAGCCAAAATTGATTCCTTGAGCCAATGGTAGTTCACTTCCATAGTTGATTGTACAAGTTGAGTGCATCATACATTGTTTCGAAGAATCACTTCCTGTATAACCGCCACCACCAGTACCTCTCTCACCTCCAAAAGCACCGCCAATTTCAGCTTCATTTGTTGGGATATTTACATTGACGATGCCACAATCACTTCCTTGAGGCCTAATCCTCTTAAATATATATTATCAGGATTTAAGGTGAAGATTGAACTACTTAAACCTATAGGGATAGAGTTGTTCATTTCAACTGCTTCTTCGAAAGTCTTAAACTTCATTACATACAGAACTGGAGCAAACAATTTTTCCTTCACAATTTCAGCGTTTGAAGAAATTTCAGCAATTGTTGGATGCACAAAATTACCCTCAGATTCTACGACTGAACCACCTGTAAGGATCTTTCCACCCTGGGACTTAATATTGTGGATTCCCTTCTCAAATTTTTCCCTAGAAGTTTTCCCAAGATGCATATTTCATAGCGTCCATATAACATTTTAAGAAACTTACTGTTTCATGAATAACATACCAGTTTTATATATACCACTACGTAGGATGGCTCCTGATCAGTAGGCATAAATGTAATCATCATATAATGGTGTATACTCCACTGATTTGGATCAGAACTTCTATTGGTAAATTGAATAAAACGACAATGTTTTTCTAATGTTATTTTAACATAAAGTATTTGCCTGTAGTTTTAAAAAACCTGTCTGAGGTAATCCTCATTTTGAGTTCCAGTAATTTAAATTATTCTGCAATACTTGATCAAGGTGCGAGGAAAGATCAGAGGACGCTATTTGTATCTTCTTAGGCATTTAATCACACTAATATACTTGAAATATGGTAGATGTCAGTTGATAAAACACTATTATTAAAAGAATGTCATCTATTTCACTAAGGAAAATAATAAATCTAATAAGTGTACCTCATCTTTGGGCAAAGTGCTAGCACCAGTTATAGCAATGTCCTGCTTCTTTCCTGTACCCTTATCAGTAGATGTGACAAAAAGAATACCGTTGGTTTTCCTCTATTCAGTAAGGAAAATAAAAAACCTCTCTTTCACCTTGACGTACATTAATCTCAACACTGGTTTTCCCATCTGCTGCAGTTGAAAAAAATTTCTGACTTTGAAATTGATAGTGTTGTATTTCTTGGGATGATTTTAGTTTAAAATGAAAATAGTCATATAACTAGGGATCATCCTCATTTTGAGTTCCAGTAATTTGATATGAAGTTTGCATTTGGCCTCCAACATTCTTCTTGTTAGCTGCTGAATTGATGTGTCTATTCCTAGTGGAGCAAAACTTTCAATTCATCTAAGGCATGGTGCTAAACTGATCACTTTCATCCACAAATCTAACAAATTGAATGCCCCGTTATGTGCCATATTTTTCTATCTATTACAGCCTTAACTCCATTGATTGAGGCATAGCTGGCCCTGAATATCTTCTGAAACATGTAATCTATGAAATCAGTTGCCAAGTCAGCTACAAAAATATAGTACATTTAGTAGTATTATCTGAATGTTTCCTAAAATGTTGCTTAATATTAGGCATCAAGGTACTATTCTATACTTGTATTTGTGCAACTGCATAACTAATGAATCGATTAATAGTGAGGGAAAATGTATTGTTCTGGAGTTTGACTTATAGCCAATCTAGCATATAGTTGCAATTACTAGTTTTCTTGTTTTTTTCTTTATGCATTTGTTTGAGGATGCGACTAAGTCATTCTTAACTTTATGAGAAGTTAGTTATGAGCCAAGACTTTTTAATCACAAGCGACTACCAACAAGAATTTTTTTAATAACAAACGACTAATTTTGTATAAGTACAAAGCTATAGAAGATTACATGTTTTAAGATGAGTAATCTTTTATGTGATTCTAAAGTATTAAATATCTTCTTTTTCTCGAATGTGTTATTCAATATTGATATGACTAGGTGCCACAGTTGTATAAACTTAAGTGCTAAAGCAGGTTGTTACGATAACGTGCTTTTTTGCTTAAAACGAGAAGCGAAATGTATCATATTTGTCACGCCCCAAGCTACCCCCAAGACGCGGACACGGGACCTAGGACCATAAGTGATCCCAAGCTAACCCTGCTGGCCTGATCATGAGCATACTAAAGATAATAAACTGATGCGGAAGCTAAATCATAAATAAGATGAAAAGATGGGGAATACCCATATACTATAACTGAGATATCTGAAAACTGATGAGTTTAATACAAGGAATATATTAACTCAATGCTAAGCTGAATCTATCTATGTCTGAAATAAGCCTCTAAACTGACTAGAAATGTTGGGACATGCCCCAACTAGATCTAGCAAAACTGAAACTAAAGACTAAAAGCGATAAAGAT
>JAJOOH010012854.1:0-57805 GCA_029582605.1 Solanum gracilifrons
CTATCAACAATTACCCAAATAGAGTCAAACTTGTGACGCGATCGAGGTAACCCTGTAATAAAATCCATATTAATTGCTTCCCACTTCCATAAAGATGGCTATCTCCTGAACTAGCCCAACGAGCTTTTGGTTCTCAACCTTCACCTATTGGCAATTAGGACACTGTGCCACAAACTCAGCAACGTCCTTCTTCATCTCGTGCCACCAATAGATCTCCTTAATATCATGGTACATCTTCGTTGAACCAGGATGGATAGAATAACAGGAACGATGTGCCTTTTCCATAATCCGATGCAGAAGCCCTGCAATATTCAGAACACACAATCGACCACTATATCTATGGACTCCATCTCCTGCTATATCAAATGCTAAAGTTTGTTGATTATAAGCCTTGGCTCTGAGCTGCTCTAAGCTAGGATCCTCTTGTTGCCATGATTTTACTTCTACAACTAGAGATGATACGGTTGTGTCCTAAATTGTTACCCCACTATCTTCTGCCTCTAACAATCTGACTCCCAAGCTAGCTAACTGATGAAGCTCTCATGCTAGCTCACGCTTCTCAATATCTAAATATAATAAACTACCCATAGATCTTCGACTGAGGGCATCAGTTACCACATTCGCCTTTCTTGGATGATATAAAATGTCCACATCGTAGTCTTTTAGTAACTCAAGCCATCGATGTTGTCACAGATTTAACTCCTTATTTCTAAAGATATATTGAAGGATTTTATGATCTGTGAAGATGTCAACATGAACGCCATACAAATAGTGTCTCCAGATCTTTAGCGCATGCACAACTACAACCAAGTTTCAATCGTGGGTCGGATAGTTGTTCTCATGCTTTCTTAACTACCTTGAAGCATATGCGATAACCTTACCATGTTGCATTAGAACACATCCCAACCCACTACCAGAAGCATCACAATGCACCACATAGCCTTCTGAACTGTCTGGCAATGCAAGAACTGGTGTTGATGTCAACCTGTCCTTCAGCTCCTGGAAACTATGCTCACAAGCCTCAGTCCACTGGAACTTAGCTACTTTTTGAGTCAGCTTCGTTAATGGGGCAGAAATTGAAGAAAACCCATCTACAAACCTTATGTATTACCCAGCTAACCCTAAGAAACTACGAACCTCAGTCGGAGTCATGGGTCTGGGCCAAGTCTTTACGGTCTGAATCTTTTGTGTATCAACCGCAATACCTGCATCTGATACAACATGGCCTAAGAAAGCTACAGAGTCCAACCAGAAGTCACACTTAGAAATATTTGCATAAAGTTCTCGGTCTCGAAGAACCTGAAGGACTGCTCGCAGATGATTTGCATGCTCATCTTTTGAACGTGTATACACCAAAATATCATCAATAAATACAATCACAAACAAGTCTAGATACAGCTTGAATATACTATTCATCCGGTCCATGAACACTGTTGGGGCATTAGTTAATCCAAAAGACATTACCAAGAACTCAAAGTTTCCATATCTAGTTCTAAAAGCTGTTTTTGGAACGTCTTTTTCCCAAACTCGTATCTGGCGGTACCCTGATCTTAAATCAATCTTTGAGAAACACTTAGCACCTTGTAACTGATCAAATAAGTCATCTATCCTCAGAAGGGGATACTTATTCTTTATAGTTGCCTTATTCAGCTGTCGGTAATCGATACACATTCTTAGTGTGCCATCTTTCCTCCTTATGAACAACACTGGTACACCCAATGGTGAAGCACTAAGCCTAATAAATCCTTTATCCAACAACTCTTTCAGCTGATCCTTTAACTCATTTAGTTCAGCAGGAGCCATTCTATAAAGGAGGGATAGATTTGGGTTGTGTACTTGGTAGCATATCGATAGAAAAATCAATTTCCCATTCTAGAGGGATACTAGGGAGTTCATCTCGAAATACATGATGAAATTCATTAACCACCGGAATAGACTGAAGAGTCGGCGGTTCTGCATCTATATCATGAACGTGAAAAAGATGATAAATACAACCCTTGGTAATCATCCTCCTCGCCTTAAGATAGGAAATAAACCTACTTTTTGGCGTTGTTGTATCGCCTTTCCATTCCCGAACTACCTCTCCTGGAAAGTGGAATCTAACAATCTTTGTCTGGCACTCAACATTAGCATAACAAGACGCTAACCAGTCCATACCCATAATGACGTCGAAATCGACCATATCTAACTCTACGAGATCTACAGAGGTCTGACGGTCGATAATTTCTACCGTGCAACCTCAATAGACTCTATTGGCAACAATAGACTCACCAACTGGTGTAGATACAATAAAGGGTCGATCTAATGAATCTGCTACTATACATAACCTCCCCGCCATAAATGGAGTGACATAAGACAATGTAGATCCAGGATCTATTTAACCATAAACACAATGAGAGAAAACAATCAATGTACCTATCACAATATCTGGTGATGACTCTGAGTCTTGTCGGCTGGTTAATGAATATGTACGGTTTTGTCCACTACCAGAACTAGATGCTCCCTCTCTGCCTCCACCTCTACCTCTATGTATTGAAGTCTGGGGTCCACGCCCAGTAGACTGTGCTGATGAGGAAGAACCTACTGCTGACCTGGTCGACTGACTTATACCACATTGACCTATGGTAGGGCAGTTTCTCCACCCATGCCCCTCCTATCCACAAGAATAACAACTTGGGGAACCCTATCTGCACCTCCCGAAATGCATCCTACCAAGAGTAGCGCAACGCGGCGGAGATGTCCTAGCCTGGCCTGAACCCATCTGTTGCTGCGAGCCTGATGCTCATGAACCCTCACCTGGGCTTGACTATTCCTGACGATCAAATATACTACCGTGGAACTGCTATGGTGGAGGTCTAGGTAGCCTTATAGAATATCGAGGTCTGGGACCACCCTGAAAATCTCCCTGCAAACCAGCGGGCCTAGCCCTCTTTTGTCTCTCTCTCGACCCTCTCACTCGTATATTGTAGATGTAGGCGATCCTCTATGGCCCTGTGCAAAGGCCTGAATCCATGAGATATCCGTATTATCATTTAGCGTAGCGGTAGAACAAGCCTCGATATAGTCTGAGTCAAGCCCTCCCAGATATCTACGCACTTTGTCATGCATCATATCAACAAATGCTGGTGCATATCTAGCCAATGAATCAAATCTCAGCCTGTACTCTCAGACACTCATGCCACCCTGTCGGAGGTTCAGAAACTGCTCCACCCGGCAATCCCTAATCTCTCGAGGCAAATAGTGATCTATGAAAGCTTTTGTAAAGCTATCCCAAATGGTTAGAGATGTAAATTTTCCCCTAGATCTCTCCCAACTTTCATACTACAATACTGTAACATCATGCAATCGAAATGTTGCTAACTCAACTGACTCAGTCGCTGAGGCATGCATGACTCTGACGATCCTATGAACCTGATTAACAAAGTGTTGAGGGACTTCTCTGCGATTTGTCCCTGTAAATTGTGGAGGATTCAAGGCAAGAAATTCATGAACTCTCGAACTTTCAGGCTCTTCAGAAGGTTCGGCAACATCTGGCGCAACTGGTTGGCACTGTGCAACGAGTAACTCTACTAACATACATATTGCACTCTTGAAATCCTGATCAGACGGAATATGAGGAACTAGAGGTGGTACTGCTGGTGGAGCCGGAAGTCATGTAGCCCTCGGAGGCTCCTGAAGCTGTGGAGAAGCTACAGGGGGCTGAGAAGATGTCTCCCCCTGGGTCTCACAATGGGCTACCTCCACCTGTGGTACCTTACCGGTACCCTCGCTTGCAGTTGTATCTAGCCCCTGGCTAGCTATGGTCTGTCTAGTGTCAGTCATCTCTATATGCATACAAGTATCAATTACAAGCCAGAAACCTCAACCCTTAAGACACTGCTTTGTAGCATGAGTTGAGCAAAAGAAGGATAGTCATTCTAACATGCCCGGTAGCTTCTTTCTTATCGAATGTGGTGCACAACACATTTATAAACAAGACTCTACTAAACATGGCTTGAAGACTCCCTAGGATACGACGTTGCTCTGATACCAAGTTTGCCACGCCCTAAACTTAAGGGCGCAACTGGCTCCTAATGCCAAAATTCAAGCCCGAGCCGACCCTGCTAAGCCATTTTCTACTAGCGCAAGGCAGCCACACACATTCAAGAAAAAACAAACAAGTGTATCTCGGCTTAAAACTAAGCCCTCGGCCGGCAAGGCCCCTGTCAACTGATCTATAAAAGAAATAGCTACTCCCAGGAGATCATATAAATAAATAGCCAACTAGCACAAAAGTCCTGATTGGGCCGTCAAGGGCACTATGATATGTATATCCAAACTAAAAGCAGGTATATATCAATACAATACATCAAATAGTTCACAAGCTTCAGCAAACCAACAACATAGGCCAGTATGGCCATAACGCAGATATACACCCCACACACTAGTTTGCAAGCCTCTAAGAGTAGTAAATATTAGCGGGACAGGACCCCAGCTTACCCATAAAGATATATACAACAAAAGGTAACAAACCTCCGAACTTTGGCAGCTCCGAAGGAAAGGGGCTACCAAACCGGATAAAAGTCAATCCTGTTGCTGATGAGGTCTGTTCAGTCCTCTATCAGGACCTGCATGCATAAATATAGCGCCCCCAAGGCAATAGGGCGTCAGTACAAAATAATGTACAGAGTATGAAATGCACTAGATTATGAGGAGGTATCATGATATACTGGAATAATCTGATAAATAAATCAAGGATAAGATAAGTGTACTGACCTGCTCCTAAATCTAAACTTATCAAAAATAATAAAACAATAACCTAACCAAGCCCCCATAAGCTCGGCAGGTACAAAAAACACACAAGACCACCTACTCAGGCCCCTACAAGCCTAGAAGGTGTCAATCAATCTATATATCCCTATCGGTAGTCCCCTAGCACCATAGGTAGTCACATAGCCTTCTTAGGCATTAATATAACCTCGTAGGCAGAACATAGTTCTCTTAGACATCAACATAGATGATAGACAACTCAAAGCCTTCTTAGGCAACAACATGGCCCTGTAGAAAGCACATAGCCTTCTTAGGCATCAATATAGCCCTGTAGGCAACTCATAGCCCTTCTAGGCATCAATATAACCCCGTATGTAACTCATAGCCCTATTAGGCATCCATATGGCCCTGTAGGCAGAAAGTAGCCCTTCTAGGCATAGACCACATTCCTGCAGCTAACCACAATAGCCCCAAGGAAACAATAACAATCCAATTGCTAAAAGCGAGCAATTTAATTATAAGCAACCTATACAAATAGCCTCTAAGTCGTGTCCAACATAGGCATGCTACTAACTGAATAAGAATCCCGACAAGGGCAAATTATATCAACTCGATCAGCCAACAATCAACAATAATGGCTACAAGTGTAACAAGGATAACAACCCAATTACATTGCTCCTACGCTTTAAGGAAACATGCCGTAAGTAGGGAATATCCTTAACATCCCTTTTTCACTTAATTCACGTGGCCTAACGTCTTTTACTCATAACTCCCTCGATACTACAACAAGGTAAGACCATAATCAACACACAAAAATAAAAGATACCATGACAATACGATAAAAGATATGTATTTCCGTCGCAAATTGCTATTTGCTTCTTATAAAAGCTAGAGTCGATGAAAGAAGGGTCTTACCTCGATCATAAGGTCGTAATAGGCCTCAAAACCTTCAAATCTATCCAAACCCTTGATGTCCCAACACTGAAGTGTGATATGCTACGAAATTGATAAATAATATTATACCACGATGATAAGCCCAATGCGTAGAACAACTTCTGTCAAGAACTTAAATCGAGAAAATCTATACTTAGTTGATCCTAGAAATGGGTTTCTGTATTTTTTTCTAGTTCTTAGCTAAAACTGAAAAAAGGGTTCGAAGAAGAAGATATATGTAAAGTTCCACCGACCTAAGGCCCCACATCACGTGCCTGCTTGCGCAGTCCCACGAAAACGCAAATATCTTTCTATTTTGAAGTCGTATGAATAAACGAATTAATGCATTGGAAACTAGACTCGTAGACCTTCTATTCGATAGGTCGTGGGCCCCATAACTTATTATAGATTGGGAAAAAACCTCCGAGACATTTGACTCAAATAATAGAGAAATCTTAAAAAAGGAACTTACGATAACTTCCGCCAACTTTTATTTTGCCACTTACTTAACTTCAAAACTTGAGATACAACCCTTGAACACTAAAAATATGACATACCACATCATTTTTAATTTATTACTCACCCTCCTTGTCTTTCCACGAAGATACGACTTAATTTAGACGTTTTGAAAAGTCAGGGTGTTACAGTAATTGCATTAGCCAAGAAGCTGAAGTGAGTTGAGGCTTGTGTTGAAACTGGCTAGTCATCTTTTGAAGCTCTTTGATCATGATTGAGTGCAACATGTTTTTAGAGAAGTCTTGTTATAGTACTTGCATGTTAGCACTCATTGAGTACTGTTGTAGACACCCTTATTGAGAAAAGTGTGTTCTTGATTTACTTGAGGACAAGGAAAAGTTTAAGTTGGGGTTGTTGGTGACTGGTAGATTTGCACTCAGTTGAAGTCTATTAACTAAATATGTTGTGTCCTCAATGCGTACTTTTGTCCTATTCTGATGATATATTGATAATTTGCAACAATAAAGGCAAATGGACAAGGCAGGGACTGATGTTTGGAAGAATAAAGGCAAATGGACAGTGCACCCAAGTCAACTCTCAAGGTCAATCGGCGAAGTGATACAAGAGTGGCAATCCTTCTATAGACAAAAGACGAAGCATGTGGATGTCGCCAAATGTGATAGTACTGAGATATAAAATGATGGTCCAAAGGGCTGCATGTGGTAATCGGCAATTCGCCGATTTGATAAAAGTGTACTCGAATGGGATCGCTGAATAAGGCTCAAACACCTAAAGCCTGAAACAAAAAAAGTTGAATTGAAGGAAGATTGGCGATTAGCCGAATGTGGTTGGCGAACTCAGCTTACATCGCTGAATGAGACGCGGAATTAATTTTTGTACAAAATTTTGGGAAACTAAAAATAGCCTAGAAGAGAGAGAAAAAGGTGTCCAAAAATTAAGAGAAAAATTCTGAACATTCTAGGGAGAAACATTTTTCATTGAGTGAAAACATTTATAATTTTGGGGTTTTTAGATTTGTGAACTTGAATTTGGTAATTTAAGGTTGAATTTGAAGTGGGTTTGCTATTTAGTGCTCAATTTCATGCTAGCTATGGCTAGTTTCATGCAAGATATAATTTATTTACACTTCGCAATGTGTGGCTAAAACCCTAAACTCTCTCTTATCAAAATGTAACTTTAATTGGAAAAACCTTTTCCAAACTTTGTAAGTGTGGTAAAATAAAATGGGTGTGACAAATAGTAAATTTTCTAAGGAATAACTGGAATATGAGCTTTGATATATTGACTTGTACATGACTTTTATTATATTATTAAATATATTATATGTGTTGGCCTAACCTGCTATGTGCCTACTTATTAATTGCTTTGATCTTACTGAACTGTAATATTAATGTCTTCTTTCACACACCTCTCTAAATCATCAGTATTACAATCTTGACAATTGCAACTATGCACCCAACTTCTATCAAGATATAGCCAGTGGGTCTTTGGTTCATGGAGAAGGATTATTAGTCACACATATTTAAGATGGGAGAACCTATGCACAAAGTCGGAATACATGGCTACTACTCAACTCAAGTTGTGTGCTCGTTTTACAACCAATCTAGATACCTTTCTACATCAAGTTTAACTTGAGTATATAGAAATTAAATACAAACATGATATTCTTAGTAGGCTTTGCATTATTTGCATCACATACATTCAATTTAGTCTTGCTCAACATAAGGATTGGGTATATCTAAAGAAAACAATAGTCTTTTAGACCAACATGTTCATGACTATGTGCTATTTGGAAAGTTTGGTGTAAATTTTTATTGTCTTTAAGTTAAATTAGTTCAACGAAAGATACAATCTTCCTCTCTTTTTTCATTATTAATTATACCTATTTTTAGCTAAATCTCAAATAGTGTGGTTCTTATAATTTTTCTACAGTATATTAAAAAAACATGTTTTCCAATCGGTCAATCATATTTTAAGCTATGTGAACTATGATCATTTTATTCTCACCTCGATGAGATACATAGGCAACCCGTCTTAGATTCGGTTGTCCTTATTCAAATACTTAAAAAAGGGAAAGAATACACATACAAGGAAGGAGAAAAAAGGCGAAGGATTTCCTAAAATTAGTCATAAAACCTTTACAACTTTCATCCTAAACCTAATGCCAAGTCCCATAAATTTGTCTTCTATTTTAAACCCAACTAAATAAATAAACCAATTCAAATATTACACAAACTCTAAATTCCATTCTCACACTACTACAAACACTACAATAATTAAATCTAAATAAACTGACCTATATTCAGATTCCAATCCATAATCCATCAAAATGAGAAAAAACTACCATCTAAATAAACAAGAAAAACAAAAAGAAGAAAGAACAATGGGCGGGGACTATTTTCGCTCGATGGTGCCCATTCTCGAGATACAACTTCTTTGAGCAGTTTCAGACATCATGGCAGAGTCAATTTTGTGTCTGTCCTATGCGGAACCCACATTTCCATTTTTGGGTTGAGTTTCAAATTTCAATTTCCTTTATTAACATAGGTATTGTTGTGTTTGTTCTGCATCTCATGGTGGTGTTGATAGCTTGACATAATTCGGGAGTCCTCAAGAAGAGAAAAGCACCTGAGTTGTAGTTTGTGTGTATTTGGTTTCAACCTTGAGGTAGGTTGGGATTTTCATTTTCTTAGACTTAGCTCATTTAGATGATTAGGTTGGATTTTAGGATTAGTTTAGACCTACTTGTTCTTTAGTCTATTTATGACCATTGTTGGGTTTCTTAGTGTAGCTTTAGCCAGAAGACCTTAGTTTAGGTTTAGAGTCTTGTATCGTGTAGTGTCCTTAAAAATGACTTTAAGGTGGCATGAAACTTAAGTTGTTGGGTGTTTTTTCTTGGAATATATTGTTGGTTGTTTATGGTATTTTTAAGCTTTTATACATGTTGATGTTGATTATTGCGCCCAATGTCGTGAACTTAGATAAGCTGGAGTCCCAAGATAAAGTGTATGTACCCTTGATGGGAATTACCCAAATATGTGTTTGGGGTGTTGCGATATTTAGTATAAAGGTTTGGAATTTGTGGTGATTTGAATATGGTTGTTGCACTTGAATGCTTAATACTTAAAAAGACGTGGAATTTGTGAAAATGATAGTTATTCACATGATTTAGTAGTCATTGAGACTTCTATGTTTTAAAATGGCAATAAAACTCATTTACTTTATTGCCCGTACTTTCGGCTACTTTAGCACTGATAAGTCTAATGTACAATTCTTGTTGTCTCGTCCCCTTAGTTATGGGCTTAGTTTCACTATTTATACTTGTTAAAAAGTCCGGGGTATCAAATCGGGTGGCCCATAGATATATGTCTTGGTTATTGGTATGTTGTGGTTAAGCCTGAGGCATTATTTTAGGCAGCTTGATGCTTCTTTCGGGCTTCTTACTTCACTTTATTTGTAAGTTGCATTGTATCATTATGTGATTTGTCTTTTGAGCTGGCTTGTTATGCTTTGTATCTGTGTATCTTGTGTCTTAGTTCTTGATGATACTTGTTTGTTCTCCTTAGTGTTGTTTTCGTATCGTAGAGTTTATTCTTGGCATGCTATTATCACCCTATGTTTCTTTATATTGTTGATCTTTCTGAGCTCGGTCGGCCTATGATGCCTAATGAGTACCCCTTGTTTTGGTACTAATACTAAATTTCTACATAATTTTCTAAGGCATCTTTAAGTATGAGCTATCCTTAGTGAGCATTGTCTCTACCTTGTCTGCCACAAACTTTGATTGTGGTGAGCTCCTAGCGTTTAAAGACTTGCTACATTCTCTCTTTTGTAGTTAATTATGTTTTGTCTTTTTTTAGCCAGTTCTCTTTTATATATAGCCTTTTTGTACTTAGTAGCTCATGTATTGGTAATATAATGTCCGAGGCTAGTTCATGCATTAGTTTTTAATCTCAGTCAGTTTTAGGCATCTTTTGTTTTGTAGGGTACAATAATTTTATGATATGGCCCATTCACTATATTCTATTTCTAAATATTCTTATTCTTATTGCTTTTGATTAAGTTGTTATCTTCCGCATCTTGTGTTAGGGTTTAGGCTTGCCTACTTAAGATTTGTAGTAGGCGCCATCATGGCCCGATCTTGGGTCATCACATATTGGTATATCTCTGAGAATTTGGTGCTTTCGTTGAAGTTTGTTTCAATTGGGAGTGAGCTAGGGGTCAAAAAAAGGAATTGGAGGAATATTTGTACTTTTGAAGTGCATTCGAGGATGTTTTCTTAGACTAAGTTCTGAGTTGGCATCGTCAAACAAGATAGTGTGTGTATTGGTTAGGTGGAGCAGGCAGACTCAATACCATCACCTTTTCGTATCTTCATACTTATTCCCATTGACTTTTGAGGATGAATGATCTTTTAGTAGTGGATTTTGTAAATCCCCTAGGGGTCATTTCCTTTCTTTTCAAATCATTTCAGCTACCCATGTCATTTATGAGTTGCCAAGACTGACTATTCAGTAGCTCGATAGTTTGTTTAGGTTTGGTGGATGTTTTTCAGTTTTGGAGCTTTTGATGTTTGAATATATGATGCCCGTCCAAACTAAAGGGAAATAACCTCATAATGAAATTCATAAGGTTCTATTAATTCTAAACATCGAGTTTGATCTAGAAGAACATTCGGTGTGGATGCTAAGGCATCGGGGTTCATTCCAAGCCCCCTTATGGGACCCTATTTTTTTGAGGTAACCTCTATTGGAAGTTGTGATATCTCCATTGAATTTTGAATGCCAAATTAGGTGGGTTAGCATATCTCATTGGCATTCACGGGGTTTAGAACGAATCTCGACCCTCCGTCTAGGATTTCGCATATTCCAAGTGTGAGATTGTATAACACTTGTTGCTGCAACCTCACATCTTCTTCAGATTTTCCTACCTAGCACCGTGTTTGCAGAGGTTTGTATATTTGGCCTTCGCATTCACGATCTAGGTGTCACATTCCCAGAGACCATGTTTTAAGGTCATCACATTCGTAGACATTACTTTGTTATCACATAGAGTAGGGGGTCCATGAGGAGTGGTAGATTTGCACTCATTTAAGGTACATTTAGCTTGATAATTGATGACCTCAATGCCTAATATTGTCCTATTCTATTTTAATGTTGATGATTTGCATCTATGAAGGAAATTCGACATGACAAGGATTGATGTTTGAAAGAATGGCCAAAAAATGCAAACAAGAAGTGCAAACCATACATTGTGGATAGCCTAACAAGAAAGGTTGATCGTCAATTCAGCACAACCTTGCCTAAACTGATAGTGCATAGCACTTGTGTCTATGAAATCAGGTTGGTGGGCTCTAGTGGAAAGGGTGATGCACCTAATGAGAAAGGCGGCCTTGATGAAAATCGCCCAAACTAACAGTATGGAAATAAAAGATTGAATACTTGAAAGGTGAATCAAGGTGGTACTCAACGATGCACCGAACGTGAAAGGCTGACTAAATCGAGTTCGCCAACTGTGGTTCAAAAGACTTGAAGCCTAGAGCATCAGAAGGTGAGCTGAGGAGCAAAAGGCGATTGTGAGACACCATGGTTCTTTTTCATAATATACGTAGCATGGCATAAGTGTATAAGGTTTATATACTTGGTGTATCACGTCAGGAGAATATGTTTGCAAAGGGGTAATAAAATCAAAGAATTAGACTAAAGTTATGGGTCAAGGATGCCCTTAAACAAGTTCGAATTAAAGAATGTCTATTCTAACACCCGCTCATTCAGAAGGTTTAAGTTAACCATTACCTTTAGGCTAAGATTAAGAGTGTCTTATATTCTAAGAAGGATCTTTTATAAGGTAATATAGTCATTCAATGATCGTAACTTAAGTTTTAAAGTCAAGCAAGTGGGGAAATAAAAGTAGACAAAAGTTAGAGAAAGTTTCTTTGATAAACATTCTGAAATTTGGGTTAAATGTCTTGGAGATTTTCTCCCAATCTAGAAATATTTAGAAGAATCCCAGTATACCAAATCGAAGTCCTACGAGTCTAATTTCCAGTGCACTAAACCATTTGTCCATACGACTTTAGAAAAGAGATATACTCAGATTATAGTGAGACTGCACAAGAAGGCACGTGAAGTTGGGACCCTAGCCCCTATGACGGTTTACCTTTATAAGTCTTTGAAGCTTTTGAGGCTCAAACTTGAAGATTTGCAAGTGGGTTTTTGTATTTACTCAATTTGGACCATTTTAAAGACTTGAGAACCTTTACCCAGATCATGGTTAACGTATTTGGTAATAGTTTCTCTATTTTTATGATGTGTAGCTAAAACCCCAATTATTGGGGTGTGATCATGTGATTATGGGCTGAATTAGCTAATTTAAAAGCTTAATTGAAGTGGGTTTAATTGATAGTTGTGTTTTAAACTAAGAATTGTTGTTGCAAATGCAATTCAAATTTAGAATTCTGGGCTTGCTTGAAAAATAGGTTTTAGAATCAAAGCTTTCAATTGATTATTGTAGTTATTGGGTTGATATGGCTTTAGCTCGAAAGAGTAAATCCCAATCTTGATTCTACCTATCTAGCTCGAGAGAGTAGATGAATTAAGGCGTAGGTTGTTCTTATTCGCTAAGCTTGTTCATGTTCGAAAGAAATCACTTGAATCATGATAATTGTTCGAGAGAAAACTATCTTACTTATAGTATAGCCTACCCACTGATATTTAGCTATTTATTAGTGATTTCAATTACCCATATAGTGAAATTTGCCTATAATCGATCACTTCTGGAGAATTATTTCTTCGTGTTTGATTGTGTTGTAGATGATAATTGACAACCCAAACCCCCCATATGACATTCTTTGTCGTCCCCTTAGACCTGTTTACAAGTTTTCGATAAATTCTATTCCCATAACTGAATAGACCACTTAATAACTTCATAACTGAATTATTACACGTATCGCTCACTAGGGGTTCGACCCCAACTCTTCGTAGGGTTTTATACTAGTTAACGATCATTTACACCTAGAATCAGATGAGGTTTACTTGGAACGTTAATCAAAGGGTTCCCCTATAATCCAAGCCAAGATCTACAAGATTTCAATGTAGTTTCTCCCTCAGAATCATATTGATAGAGATTGTGTTACTTCTTTCCTCCTAGCTGGTTGTGATTTGAAAGATTCTTCATGGTGAATGAGTCTCTTTTTAGGTTGTGTTGCTTCTGTTTGGATGTAATAATTCTCACCCTTAATTTTATCGAGTGAATCCAAGTTATAACTATGTTATATAAGCAAGAAACGAATAGACGGCTGGAAAAGCATACTTGGATAGTTATGTGATGTTGGGCAGTTGTGAAGTATTTTATGATGTTGTTGTTGATGAAATTTTTGGAAATGATTTGTAAGGGGGTGGTTGTGTTGATATGAATCTGGAAGAGAAGAAGATGTATAGATCGTTATTGAATTGTAAGATAACTTTGTGTAACGTTAGTTCTATTATTACATTGTGATTTTCAAATGGTTTATTCTTGGTTCAAAGTCTCTTGTTTGGTTGTGGTAATTTTGGGGTTGGAAAGAGGGGGTGTGGTGATACGCCAAATTATTTTTATTGAGCAAGCTACTCTATTTGGTTGTGGTTGACTATTTCGGAGGCTCCACTTATTAATAATTGCTGTAAAAATGTATGTTATGTCATTAATTTTGGGTTTTAATTTGGAGAAAAAAGTGTAATGAAACATATATTTAGAAAGGGTCTGATGAGCTAATCACTCTCCTAGTAATCTCTAAATTGGTACTTTGACCCTACCATGTTAATATTCTATTTGTAATGGTTGTGCGACATGATTTCGTGTAGATTACATACTGTAAGGACGGGGTACAATCCATATTATTACCGCAAGACCAGAATCGAAGTATGTTAAGGCAAAATATTGTACTTCCTTTGAGCATGAATTTTAGAATACTAAATTGTCAAAGGTGGTTTTACTATTCTATTGATAGAAAGACCTTCTGTGAAAGGCATTAGGATTGAAACAGACATATTTTTGTGACACCATTATGTTGATATTCTACACATTCAGTTATAAGGGTACTCAACGTCTATTTATGTAATTTTGGTGATTCCCTTGACTATAGGTCCATGTGTAAATACTCCTATTCTTTTTTTTACATGTTGTAACTTAAAAAGATTAGGGAGTAACATAAAGAATTTGCAATAAGTCCTCCTTCCTCGCTAATTTATTTCTTTTGAAAAACTTTAAAAGAATATGTAGATCTCCACAACACTTAAATGTAACTCAAATGTTTATACTACTAAAGGACATGTTTTTTTGGAAATACTTTCTTTTACAAATTACTAAGAAAACATATATAGAAACTAAGTGAAGCAGCTTAAGCTTTTTAAGAACATCCTCAGGTTTAAGTTACCTTTCTTAATTCAAGTGTTCAAGTTTAATAAAAAAGTGTATGAGGTTCTACGAGACATTTACATGGGATACAAAATTTATTACGAGATTATGAGAAAAGTAGTAGTACTAATGGGCCAAGATTATGGTAACACAAATGCTTTACAAATCCACGACATGACATGATATGTATTCTACTCGAAAGCTATAATCGGAAGGTATGGGGCCTATTGCCTATATCTATACATAAGAGACACATATTGCCACCAGTTGGCGAATATGATGTCGGTTAGCTACCGGAAGGCACCATCATTGCTAGCAATTGGTTGGGTATGACGTTTATTTGCATCAATATTTATATTTATTCATGGCATATAATTATAAGAGAAAACCATGCATATTTAATTTTTATACGGTCGGATGTCAGCCATGGAGGATATCAGAGCTTCTGTTTCAGGTGGTATCTTTATTACCCTATTATAGAAGCTATTTATGATTCTACTTTCTACTTTACATGCCAGTACATTTTTGTTCATACAGAAGTCCCAATTCCTGGGGATGCTACATTTTTATTTCGTGTGTGCAGGTCCATGTAGGGAATCTAATTGACCCCTCCACTAGGATTAAAGGATGAGTTGTGAGTTGATAAGCTCTACATCTTCTTGGAGATATCATTTGATGTTTACTTTGTTGTACAATTTGGTTATAGTTGGAGCCTTGTCTCTACCAGTGCTTATGAAACTCTTAGAGGTTATTGTGGACACAATATTTTGGGTTTGTTTTTGCAGCTTTCGGTCTCTGGCCACAGAGGCTTGGCATGCATATATATGTATGTACGTGTGTATGTCCTCAATTGCGTCCTCGTCGGCCAACTAGTACATTATTATTTTGGCTTGTCAACCTTCGTGGATATGAGCTGTTGTTATTGAGGTTATGACCATAATAGTCCACGCTTAGTAATTTAAATGTTATGTTGCCCGCCCTTCTAGCCCCATAGTTGGGCCAGTTAGTATATTTCAGTTGCTAACTCAATTGAAGTTACGACCCAGGAGTACCCCCTAGATGTAACATGGCATATAGAACCTGAAAGGACTCCACATAAGCCACTTCACTTTCATAACATAAGAAACAGAACAATAAGAGTAAAACACATTTCCAAGTCATAAAAAGTTTTCATAAAAGAAAGCGGAAGTTTAGACACTTGTCTCATCATAGCCATCTATTACAATACTGAACGAAATTGGGCCTAGCCCATACATCATGTCCAAAAAGGAAATACAAGAAGTGGAAACTAAAAACAATAACTCTTGTAACACCCCGGAAAGTAATAGGCTAAACTAGAGCTTAACTTGAGGGTTAGAGTCGTAAACATAGTTCCTCGTGCTTAAAAATAAAGGGTTTCGTGTTGGAACGTCAAGGTACGACCCCTAAGGACCAACTATGGGTCCTTGAGGAGAACTCCTAGAAACTGCCTGCGCAGTGACCCACGGAAGGGACCCATGCCTCGTGGGTCAGGCCACACCCGTGGGTGAGGGTCGTAGGCCAAGGCTTGCAAATCAAGTTCTCTGAACCCCGACCCACGTTTCACCAGAACAGGTCATGGGTCTACCACGGTTCGTAGGTGAGGGTCTTGTATGTGAGGGACATATTCTCTGACCACGAACCGCGCCCAACAAGGACGGGCCATGGGTCCATATACGGTCTGTTGGTCAAGCGTTCGTGGTTCAGGCCTGGAACTGCTTTTTAGCAATTAAGTTAGGGGCACTTTGGGGTTTTCCTATTTTAATTAATAAATAACTGAGGTAGTTTTAGGCTAAATTAGATCACCTATATAAGTATTTTAATTCACTAAATTAAGTCAAATACCTCATTATTTCTAAATCCCAAAACTAGTTCCAAAACTTCATCCTCTTCAAAGAAAATTCTCTCTCTAGAATTTCAAGGAAGAAAAGAAGAAGAAAGTTGGAGTTAGGGCTGAAAGAGCAAGGTTTTCTTCTCAAATTCATTGGATTTCATTGCTAAGGTATGGTAGATCTTCATCCATAGATAGCCTTCATCCATGGAGCCCCTTCAAAACCCCTAGATTCAAAGATAGAAATCCCTAAAAGCTAGGGTTTTATTCCAAAACCATGGGTTCCTTTCTAAAATGATTAAAATGCTTGAATTACTTTATATTATGATTGAATTGATGATTTATTATGATTTTTATGTTGAAATCCCCAAGAACCCATGAAATCCCCATATTTCCCAATTATGATCTTGTGATGTGGATTTCTGGATGAAAGAAGGATATTATGAGATTATGATTGTAGTAATTGAACTACTTGAATTATGTAATTATCCATGTCTAATACAGTGAATTATAGATGTATTGATTCAATATGAGCTTTGATATTTGCAAGGGAAAATTATGATATTATGTATGTTTGTGAAGATTATGTATATGCTTTAAGAACACTTTGAGAGTAAAGTGAATATGATTATGATCTAGTTGTTGTGTTGATGAAATATTATTCTCATATACACACTTTTTCATGAATATGATACGATGTGAAAGGGTTTTCTCACAATATAATGATTCTAGGGTTGAAAGGCTTTCTCGCCTATTGAATTTATATGTAGACATGGACGATGAAAGGTTATTCTCACGCATGATCTAATGAGCTATCTTATGAATTATGTTGGATTTAGTGTCAAGATATTCTTCAATGAATATAAACTTCAATCAAGACTTAATATGTACTCCGTGAGAATTAATGCTTAGCTCTGAGTGGATAGTGACAATGAGATGGAAGCTCTCCCGCTAGTAGAGGCCAGGTTTTCTAGAAGATGTCTCATGATATGGAAGCTCTCCCATTAGTAGAGGCCGGATTTCTAGTAGCAATCCCCTTATCCCATAAAATATGTGCCCTCACAGGTATTTAGCTAGTGGATCCACCTAAGCTAAGATTATGGTTCTGCTTTAGGCAAGTAGCACAACCCCTTTTCGGTGTGGGGTAGACACCGGATTCCATGTTAGTTCACATGGTCTATGTCGATTAAGGCTAAATCCCACTATGACAAAAATATGAACAAGAATTTGAATTATGAACTATGGTGACTTAAGAAGCTTTACTTGTCATGGGTGAGATTATGGGGCTTATTCATGTATTGCACAAGTATTCTTTGAGGGTATTTATGATATGTTCCTCTTATGTTATGATGATCTAAATGTTGACTATGCTTATGACTTATGCATTTCCAATATCTTCAAAATGATGCTTTAACTTATTAAATTGCATGCATTCCACTAAAATTTCCCTTTTAGCATGGGTTCAAGGTTTTTATGCATGGCTATCTTACTTAGTGCATTTTTGTACTAACGCCTACTTTTCCTATATTTTTCCCAAGTGTAGGGTCCTATTCTCAAGGTGCTAATCATCGTGGCTAGAAGCTTGAATTTGCTTATTCTCCTAGCTTGTTGGTGAGTCCTCAAGATTCAAGGACAGATATTATCTCTTAGTAGTTCATTTCTTGCATTTCCTTTTCGGATTATGTTGTATGGGCTGTGTCCCTTTTCTCATTCGAATATTGTAATAGATGGCTATGTTGAGACTTAGAGTCTAGACTTCCTCTTTTCTTAAAAATGAAAATTTTAGACTTGACTTTGAAATGTGTTTTTTATTCCTATTGTTCTATTGCTTATGTTATGATATGCTAAGTGGCTTACATGGTCCCTTTCGGGGTTCTATGTGCCATGTTACCTATAGGGGGTACCCCTGGTTCGTGACAAACTTGGTAATCAGAGCACGAGGTTTAGTATGATGTTAGGATGATGTCTCATAAGCCACGCTAGTAGAGTCTTGTTCATGAATGTGAAGCGCTCCACACTTATGAATGAGAAGCTACAAGATATTTAGGAAATCTCACTTCTTCATTACTCTTAAGTCATGCCTTAGAGTTTAACTCTAAAAGATTTCTCTTTCCTAATCCTTCTATTGTGTCTTGAGGATATGAATACACGAAGGGCTAATGCTAGAAGGATGGAAGAGGACAATGTGAATCAAGGAGCTACTCCTCAAGCTCCTCAAGTTACTATTGATCCTTCAGCTATGTCAAATGTGGATGTTAGGTCGGCTTTTCAAATGTTGGCCCAAGTTTTGGCAGCTAAAGTCAATAGAGATGTTGTAACTCCGATGAATCCTTATTCGGCTGCTTCAAGGGTTAGGGATTTTGCTCGAATGAACCTTCCCGAATTTTGTGGCTCCAAAGTGGAAGAGGATCCTCAAAGGTTCATCGATGAGGTTTATAAAATTATTGCTATTATGGGGGTATCTTCGGAAGAGAAGGAGGAGTTAGCCGCCTACCAACTAAAATATGTTGCTCAAGTATGGTATAATCAGTGGAAGAGTGGAAGACCCGTAGGAGAGGCCTGGGAATTTTTCAAATCAGCATTTCTTGATAGATTTTTTCCCCTAGAGTAGGGAAGCAAAGATACAAGAGTTCATTAACTTACATCAAGGAAGTATGAGTGTGAAGGAGTATGCCCTAAAGTTCACTCAATTGTCTAAGTATGCTCCATCTATGGTTGCAGATTCGAGGGCTAGGATGTATAAGTTTGTGATGGGTATATATGATATGGTGGCGAAAGAGTGTCGTACCACCATGATCATTGGTGACATGGAAATCTCCTGTCTTGTGGTCCATGCACATAAAATTGAGGAGGAGAAACTCAAGGAAAAGAATACGGAGGTGAAAAGAGCTAGGACTGGTAATGGGAGCTTCTCCAATGCTAGGTCTGATGGATAAGGTCGACCAAGGTTTAGACAAAGGTTTCCCAACCAAGGTTCCTCTAGTGCTCCAAGGGTCAACATGGATAAGGTTTCCAACCATAAACCTTAAGGAGGTAATAGTGGTGGTTCTTATGTGGTTAGGCCTAATTGTACAAAGTGTGAAGTGCCTAGTGAGCACCGATGGGTGTTTTAGTTGCGGGAAGATTGGACACAAAATGAGACATTGTCCAGCACTTACAACTAAATGAGGAGAGGGCAAGCAAGCTCCTCCAAGCAGTTCAAACTCCAATGCCCCAAAGCAAAACCACTTTTATGCTCTTCAATCCCGAGGTGACCAAGAGAGCTACCCGGATGTTGTGACCGGTATGTTAAAAGTCTTTCTTATTGATGTGTATGCCTTGTTAGGTCCTGGTGCCACTTTGTCCTTTGTGACACCTTTTGTGGCCATAAAGTTGATATACTCCCTGAAGTGTTAGTAGAACCTTTTTCGATCTCTACCCCGGTTGATGAATCGGTGGTGGCTAAGAGATTCTATAGGAGATGTCCCATTTTCTTATCCCATAGAGTTACTTTGGTAGATTTGGAAGAATTATACAAGTTAGACTTTGTTGTGATTTTGGGTATGGATTGGTTGCATGCATGTTATGACTCTCTCGATTGTAGGACTCGGGTGGTTAGATTTTAATTTCCAGATGAGCCTATCTTAGAATGGAAAGGGGGAAATTTTATACCTAGATTTCTTAAAGCTAGGAAGATGATCTCTAAAGGGTGTGTTTACCATGTTGTATGGGTGAGGGATGTTGAATCTGAAACACCTTCTCTAGATTCGGTTCGGTAGTGAATTAGTTCCCAAATGTTTTCCTCGATGATTTGCCCGGTGTTCCTCCCAAGCAGGAAATAGATTTTGGTATTGAACTTTTTCCGGATACGCAATCTATCTCTATCCCTCCTTATAGAATGGCTCCGGCGGAGTTAAAAGTGTTGAAGAAGCAACTAAAGGATTTGCTATATAAGGGTTCCATCCGTTCGAGTATCTCTCCATGAGGCCCTTCGGTGTTATTTGTTAGAAAGAAAGACGAGTCTCTTAGAATGTGCATTGATTATCGTTAATTGAATAAAATGACCATCAAGAACAAGTATGCTCTTTTGAGAATTGATGATTTGTTTGACCAACTTCAAGGGGCTAGTTATTTCTCTAAGATTGATCTTTGATCGAGTTATCACCAATTAAGGGTGAAAGGGGATGATATTTCCAAAGAAAGCCTTTAAAACCCGGTATGGTCACTATGAGTTTGTGGTAATGTCGTTTGGGTTGACTAATGCTCCGACGGAGTTTATGGACTTGATGAATAGAGTCTTTAGGCAATACCTAGACATGTTTGTGATGTTGTTTACTTATGATAGCTTGATCTATTCAAGGAGTGAGAATAAACATGTGGACCGTTTGAGAATAGTTTTGCAAGTTCTCAAGGACCAACAACTTTTTGAGAAGTTTAGCAAGTGTGAATTTTGGTTAAGGTTCGTAGCATTCCTTGGTCATATTGTGTCGAGCAAGGGTATTGAGGTAGATCCCAAGAAGACAGATGCGGTCAACAGTTGGTCTAGACCTCTACTCCTTCCGACATTAGAAGCTTTTTGGGTTTGGCCAATTACTAGAGAAGGTTTTTAAGGGATTTTCCTTCTTTTCTTCTCTGTTGATGGATTTGTTTCAAAATAAGGCTACGTTTGTGTGGTCGGAAGCTTGTGAGAAAGGCTTCCAAGAATAGAAAGATAGACCGACTTCCGCTTCGGTGTTGACCTTACTGGAGGGTACAGATGGTTTTGTGGTGTACTGTGATGCCTCTAGAGTTGGTTTGGGATGTGTTCTTATGCAAAATGGTAAAGTTATTGCCTATGCTTCAAGGCAACTTAAAGTCCATGAGAAGAATTATCCTACCCATGATCTTGAGTTAGTGGCGGTTCTATTTTCCTTAAAGCTAGGGAGGCTTTATATATATGGGGTCCTGATGGATGGTTTTACCGATCATAAGAGTCTACAATATGTGTTTAGTCAAAAGGACTTCAATCTTCATCAGAGAAGGTGGTTAGAATTATTGAAGGATTATGATATGAGTGTCCTTTATCACCCCTAACAAAGCTAATGTTGTAGCAGATGCTCTTAGTCGATTGTCGATGGGTAGGGTGGCTTATGTAGAGGATGAAAGTAAAGATTTGGTCCGTGATGTGCATAGGTTGGCCCGACTAGGTATTCAACTAGTGGATTCCACCAAGGGTGGTGTCATTGTTCATAATGGTTCTGAATCGTCCTTTGTAATGGATGTGAAGTCTAAGCAAAGTCTAGACCCTATCTTGGGAGAGTTGAAAGAGGCGGTACTTAAAAATTCTGTTGAGGCTTTCTCCCAAGGGAAGGTAGGGTACTAAGGCATCAAGGTAGGTTATGTGTGCCAAATGTTGATAGTTTGAGAGAGAAAAATTTAGAAGAAGCCCATAGTTCTCAGTATTTTATTCATCCGGGAGCCACCAAGATGTACCGTGACCTACTGGAATTCTATTGGTGGAATAGGATGAAAAAGGACTTCACGGAATTTGTGGCCAAATGTCCTAATTGTCAACAAGTTAAGGTTGAGCACCAAAGGTCGGGAGGCTTGTCACAAGATATTGCTATTCCTACTTGGAAGTGGGAAGATGTGAACATGGATTTTTTTATAGGCTTACATGTACTCGACGGAAACATGATTCGATATGGGTAATAGTGGACCGGATATATAAGTCCGCTCATTTCATTCCCGTCAAGGTGTCCTACTCGACGGAGGATTATGCTAAGTTGAATGTGAAAGAGATAGTGAGGTTACATGGTGTACCCTTGTCTACCATTTCAGATCAAGGGCCCCAATTTACTTCACAGTTTTGGAAGTCTTTCCAAAAGGGGCTAGGTACCAAGGTGAATCTTAGCACAACTTTCACCCTCAAACAGATGGTCAACCGGAACGCACCATTCAGACTTTAGAGGACATGTTGATGGCATACTCGATAGATTTTATAGGCAATTAGGATGACCATATGCCGTTAGTTGAGTTTGCTTATAATAATAATTATCTTTCAAGTATCGACATGGCTCCCTTTGAGGCTCTCTATGCTAGGAGATGTAGGTCTCCTATAGGGTTGTTTGAAGTATGGGAAATTTCTCTCCTAGTCCCGGAATTGGTGCATGAGGCCATTGAGAAGATTTGGGTTATTTGAGAGAGGTTGAAATGGCCCAAGTCGGTAAAAGTCCTATTCCATGTTAGAAGGAGAGATCTAGAACCATGATTGGGTTTATTTTAAAATATCGCCCATGAAGGGTGTTAAGAGGTTTGGGAAGAAGGGGAAGCTTTAGTCCTTGAATTTTGGGTCCTTATGAGATTTTGAGGCGTATTGGAAAGGTTACATATGAGTTAAATTTGCCAAATGAGTTGGCATTGGTGCATTCGGTGTTCCATGTCTCAATGTTAAAGAATTGTATTGGGGGTTTATTGACCATAGTTCCCTTAGAGGGTTTAGAGATTAAGGAGAATCTTGTTTATGACGAGGTACCGGTTGGGATTCTAGACCGGCAAGTCAAGAGGTTGAGAAACAAGGAAGTTGCCTCCGTGAAGTTATTGTGGAGGAATCATTTGGTTGAGGGTGCTTCTTGGCAGGCCGAGGCTGATATGAAGTCTCGATAACCTCATATTTTTCCTTCTACTCTTACTCAAGCTTAAGGTAAGTAGTTCCTCTAGAGTTTTCTTGTTTTGGAGGTCATGTGTGATTTATGTGTTTCCTTGATTTCCTTATGTTATGCATGTTCTTGAGAAATTCATGTTTAGTAATAAAATTAGTTTGCAAAATTTATGTTTCTCATGTTGTTGTGCATTGAGTATGAGTTGCCTATTTTACTTCATGAGATGAATTGATGAACATTCTTTGGTATGCTTTTGAGAGTAAATTACATCTTAGTTTAATGAGGTTGCGTTGAGCATGATTTAGTTGGAGAAGGTAGTTCCTCCTATAAATATGAGAAATGTTGATTTTCATGCTTAATGGGTTGGTATATGTAGTTCCTACTTCCTTGTGATGCATTCTTTTTTTTTTGAGATGGAGTTGATGTTTCCTCTTCTGAATTGTGCATTATTTTGATGCTTTATGCATGATGGGCTTCTAGTCTTGAGTCTTTACTTCCATAAGGTGTCTATATTGTCATTCGAGGATGAATGTTCCGAAGGGAGAGATATTGTAACACCACGGAAACTAGTAGGCTAAACTAGAGCTTAACTTGAGGGTTAGAGTCGTAAACGTAACTCTGCGTACTTAAAAAAAGAGTTTCGTATTGGAACATCAAGGTATGCCCCCATGGACCAACCATGGGTCCTTTAGGAGGACCCATAGAAACTGCCTGGGTAGTGACCCACGGAGGGGATCTACACTTCCTGGGTGAGGCCACGCCCGTGGGTGAGAGGCCGTAGGCCAAGCCATAAAAATCAGGTCCTCTGAAGCCCAACCCACATTTCACAAGCACGGGCTGTGGGTTCTACCACGGTTCATAGGTGAGGGCCAAATTCTCTGACCACAAACCACGCCCAAATAGGACGGGCCGTGGTTCCATACACGGTCCGTAGTTCAGGGGTTTGCGGTTCAGGCATGGAACTCCTTTTGGGCAGTTAAGTTAGGGGAACTTTGGGGTTTTCCAGGTTTAATTAATAACTAAGTGAGGTAGTTTTAGGCTAAATTAGATCACCTATAAAAGGATTTTAATTCACCAAATTAAGTCAAATACCTCATTATTTCTAAATCCCCAAACTAGTCCCAAAACGTCATCCTGTCCAAAGAATATTCTCTCTCAAGAACTTCAAGGAAGAAGAAAAAGGAAGTTGGATCAAGGGTTAAAGGAGCAAGGTTTTCTTCTCAAGTTCATTGGATCTCATTGCTAAGGTATGGTATCTTTTCATCCATGCATAGCTTTCATCCATGAAGCCCCTTCAAAACCCCCAATTTCAATTATGGAAATTCCCAAAACTAGGGTTTGATTCCAAAACATGGGTTCCTTTCTAAATCAATTCTAATGCTTGAATTACTTTATATTATGATTGAATTGATGATTTATTATGGTTTTTATGTTGAAGTCCCCAAGAACCCATGAAATGCCCATATTTCCCAATTATGATCTTGTGATGTGGATTTGTGGATGAAAAAAGGATATACTAAGATTATGCTTGTAGTATAAATTACTTGAATTATGTAATTATCCATGTCTAATGTAGTGAATTCTAGATGTATTGATTCAATATGATCTTTGATCTTTGAAAGGGAAAATTATGATATTATGCATGTTTGTGAAGATTATGTATATGCTTTAAGAGCACTTTGAGAGTAAAGTGAATATGATTATGATCTAGTTGTTGTGTTGTTGAAATGTTATTATCATATACACACTTATGCATGAATATGATATGATGTGAAAGGGTTTTCTCAGAATATGATGATTCTAGGGTTGAAAGGATTTTTCACCTATTGAATCTATATGTAGACATGGACGGTGAAATGTTATTCTCACGCATGATCTAATGAGTTATCTTCTGAATTATGTTGGATTGAGTTTCAAGACATTCTTCCATGAATATGAACTTAAGTCAAGACTTAATATGTACTCCGTGGGAGTTAATTCTTAGCACCGAATGGATAGTGACAATGAGATGGAAGCTCTCCGGCTAGTAGATGCCGGGTTTTCTAGAAAAGGTCTTATTAGATAGAAGCTCTCCCGTTAGTAGATGCTGAGTTTCTAGTATCAATCTCCTTATCCCATAAACTATGTGCCCTCATTGGTATTTAGCTAGTGGATCCACCTAAGCTAAGAGTATGGTTCTACCTTAGGCAAGTAGGACAACCCCTTTTCGGTGTGTGTTAGACACCAGATTCCATGTTAGCTTACATGGTCTATGTCGGTTAAGGCTAAATCCCATTATGAAACAAATATGAACACGAATATTAATTATATACTATGGTAACTTAAGAAGCTTTACTTAACATGGGTGAGATTATGGGGTCTTATTCATGCATTGCACAACTATCCTTTGAGGGTATTTATGATATGTTCCTCTTATGTTATGATGATCTAAATGTTGACTATGCTTATGACTTATGCTCCTCCATTATCTTCAAAATAGTGCTTTAACTTAGTAAATTGCATGCATTCCACTAAAATGTTCCTTTTACAATGTTTTCAATGTTTTTATACATGGCTATCATACTTAGTGCATTTTTGTACTAACACTTACTTTTCCTATATTTTTCCCAAGTGTAGGGTTCAGTTCTCAAGGTGCTAATCATTGTGGCTAGCAGCTTGAATTTGCTTATTCTCCTAGCTAGTTGGTGAGTCCTCAAGATTCGAGGACGGATATTATCTCTTAGTAGTTCATTTCTTGCATTTCCTTTTAGGATTATATTGTATGGGATGTGTCCCTTTCCTCATTCGAATATTGTAATAGATGGCTATGTTGAGACTTAGAGTCTAGACTTCCGCTTTTCTTAAAAATGAAAATTTTAGACTTGACTTGAAATGTGTTTTCTGCTCTTATTGTTCTATTACTGATGTTATAATATGCTAAGTGGCTTACATGAGCCCTTTCGGGGTTCTATGTGCCATGTTACATCTAGGGTGTACCACTGGGTCGTGACAGCTCTACCCATGAACCATGAGGACTCACCAAGTTCGGGAAGAGATCTAGTCCAAGCTCTAGCCACTAGAATGGAAACCCTGTCTATCGGACCCTACATTGGGGAACAATTTAGGCAAAAGTATGTGTTAGTACAAAAATGCAATAAGTATGATAAGTATGCATAAAATATTTAAAACATGCAAAAATGTAACATTTCATTTCAAAGCATGCAAATGCCAAGTTAAAACATCATTTAAGAGCTTATGTGTAATAAGTCATACAGATGGACAACAGAAGTCAACATCATCTTTGGAACCTTTGAACTCATATACAAAGTTTATTCAGTAACCATAGTTCATTATTCATGTTCTTATTGTGGAAAGTAACCTTAACCTACATAAGACCATGTGAGGTATAACATGATCACCCAGTGTTTGCCACACCAAATAGTGGTGTCCTACTTGCCTAAGGTAGAACCATGAACTCTTAGCTTAGGTGGATCCACTAGCTAGATAACCTATGGCGGGGACATAGTTTATGGGATACAAAGATTGCTACTAAAAACCCATACTCGACTGACGTAGAAGGTTTCCATCTTATGAGACATACATACGATGTCTGGACTCAACTAACGTAAAATACTTCCATCTCATTTCAATATCCACTTGGTGCTAAGCATAAATCCTAAGGAGTACTTATTAAGTCTTTACAGAACTCGTGTCTCATGGAAGGATACAGTTGACAACCAATCCAAGTTAGTTCATTAGGATAGCTCGTTAGATCATGCGTGAGTAAACCTTTCGCTGTGAATGTCTACATGTAAATCTTTGATTCATTTAGGCGAGACAACCTTTCAACCCAAAAATCATCATTATGTGAGAAAACCTTTCACATCCTGTTCATTATGTATTCATGAGAATGTCCTTTCAATAAACACAACAACATTATCATAATCATTGACACTTTTACTCTCAAGTGTCCTTAAATCATATACATAGACTTCATGAAAACATGCATAATCTCATAGAATTACCCTTTCAAGGTTCAAAGCTACTTTCAATTACCAAATCTAGAATTCAAGAATTAGATAGGGCTTTCATCATAAATTCATGTAATTATATTACTTCATGCCTTAGGTCATAAAACTCCTCTTTCACAACCAACAACCCAACCTATGAGATCACCATTTGGAAAACATGGGGGTTTTCATGGGTTCATAGGGGAAACATCATAAAAGCATTGTAAATCTTCAATTAATGCATATTTAGACATAATCAAACAATTAAGATCAATAATCAAAAGAACCCATGGTTTTAGAAGAAAACCCTAGCTAGTTGGAGAATTCTACAATTTTAAATAGAGGAATTAGGGGACTCCATGGGTGGAAGGAACCCATGGATGAAAATCATACATTGACTCAAAATGCTAGCCTTCAATGTGGGAACGTGAGCCTTATCTTGAAACCCTAGGTGCAATCCTCCTCTTCTTCAAGTTCTAGAGAGAGAATATTTGAGAAGGGTTGATTTTCTTTTGGAAATATTGAAAAATTAATTAAGCAGATCTAATTTGGGAGTAAAAGAATTATATAGGGGCTCTCAATGTTGGAAAACGACATAGTATCAAAATTAATTAATTAGGAAAATACCTAACTGCCCCTAAAAATAACTGCCAGCAGCTGACCTATTACTTAACACCGACAGACTGTGGATGGACCTACTGTCCGTCCTGCACGTTCGTGGCTGGTGGTCAGAGAGTTTTGGTTTGACCTATGGTTCCTAGACCACGGGGCACGGACCGACCCATTGTCCGTAGGTCCCATCTAGATACAATATTCTTGGACTTGTTCTTAGTGACCCATCCACAACCCTAGTCGATAGACCGTGGTCTGACCCATGGCCCATCCTGGTGGACCGTCGTTCTTGGTCAGAAAGTCTATTTTGCGGTGCCAACGGACCATTCGTGGTCCTCATAGATGGCACCTGTAGGTTCTAAATTTATAGTTGATTACCCTTATTCGGATACGGGGTGTTACAATATCTCCCCCTTGGGACCATTCGTCCTCGAATGACGCTCTAGACACCTTACGGAAGTCAAGACTCAAGCATGCACGCAACATCATAACAATGCACAAAACAAAGAAGAAACATTAACAACATACTAAACACATTCAAGACAACACAAGAAAGTAGGAACCGCATCAAACAACCCATTGTACATGAAATATTTAAACATTCTCATGTTCTAGGAGGAACGACCTTCTCCAAGCTCAAAAGCATGCTCAACACAGTCTTATGAAGCCTTCATGCAATTCATTCTAAAAAAGCATAGCTAATGCATGTTCACAATCATCTCATGAAACATATATGCAACTCATACTTGGTGTACAACATCATGAGGAAAAATCAACATAATAATTTTATTTCAAAACATAAGCATTTATGTACATGCATAACTTAAGGAGACCATGGGTCACATTAATATACACATGACTCCCAAAACATAAAGCAAACCAAAAGGGACTCATTACCTCAAACTAGAGTAGGAGTAGACGCAAAGAGATGAGGATATCGGGACTTCATATCGGCCTCGACCTTCCATGTAGCACCCTCAACTAAATGATTCCTCCACAACATGTTTACGGAAGCAACTTCCTTATTCCTTAACTTCTTAACTTGCCGGTTTAAAATATCAACCGAAACTTCCTCATAAGAGATACTTTCATCAACTCCCAACCCTTCTAGGGAAATTATGGATGTCAGATCTTCTACTCACTTCTTAAGCATAGAGACATGAAAAATTGGATACACCAAAGCTGACTTGTTTGGCAACTCTAACTCATAGGAAACTTTACCAACACGTCTCAAAAATTGGTATTGGCCTACATACCGGGGACTAAGTATCCCCTTCTTGCCAAATCTCATCACACCGTTCATGGGTGATATTTTCAAATAGACCCAATCATTAACCTCAAATTCTAGATCCCTTTTTCTAACATCGGCATAAGACTTTTGTCGACTTTGAGCCGTTTTCAATCTGTCTCTAACAAGTCGGACTTTCTCAATTGCTTCATAAGCTAGCTTGGGAACCATCAAGGCAACCTCACCCGGTTCAAACCAACCTATAGATATCTACACCTCCTACCATAAATATCCTCAATTGGAGCCATACCTATACTTGAATGGTAGCTATTATTATACGCAAATTCCATTAATGAAAAATAGTCATCCTAATTACCCTTAAATTCGATCAAACAAGCCCTTGAATAGTCCTCCAAAGTTTGGATAGTACGCTTTGCTTGCCCATCGGTTTGGGGATGAAAAGGCATGCTAAGTTTAACCTTGGTAACAAGACCCGTTTGGAAAGACTTCCAAAATTGGGAAGTGAATTGGGTACCGCGATCGAAAATGATAGACAAAGGTACACCATACAACCTTACCATCTCTCTTAAATATATCTTGGCATAGTCCTCCGCCGAATATGAAACCTTGACGGGAAAGAAGTGAGCCGATTTTGTCATCCGATCAACTATTACCCATATTGAATCATGTTGTTGCCGAGTGCGAGGCAACCCAACTATAAAGTCCATGTTCAAGTCTTCCCACTTCCAAGTAGGAATAGCAATGTCTTAGGACAAACCTCCCGGTCTATGGTTCTCAACTTTCACTTGTTGACAATTAGAACACTTGGCCACAAATTACGCAATATCTTTCTTCATACCATTAAAACAATAGTGTAACACCCGAAAAACTAGTAGGTTAAACCAGAGCCTTACGTGAGAGTTTTAGAGTTTTATGTGTGGGTTAGAATCGTAAAATGGCTTCCCGTACATAGGATTAGGGGTTTAGGTGTTAAACGTCAAGGTACGACTCCCAAAGGACCAACCAAGGGTTTTTGAGGAGGACCCTAAAGCCTAACCTCCAAGCTGCCCCAAACCTGCCCAAAAAGGGCCACCTACGAATGACACCTATGGCCAGTAGGTGGACCCACTCCCCGTGGATGGGTGTCGTGAGTCAAGAGCCCAATTGAAGGGCTGTAGACCATGAACATATGGACTTGCAGGTCACCCAATAGGCTCACCCACGGTCCATGGGTCATGGGCGTGGGTCATGCCTGCAAATTTGTCCAAGTCTCGTCTAAGGGAGGGGTAATTTAGGTAATTCCTTTTTAGGTTAGTTAAGTGTGAAGTCATTTTATATTGTTTTATTAGACCTATATAAGACTTTTTATGTCATTAACTAACCCTTATACCAAATAAATCCCAAGACCACAAGTCCATAACTAACTTTTCCCCCAAAAGGAAACTCTCTCTTGAACCCCAAAGAAGAAGAAGAAGAAAAAGTTAGGGCTTGAAGAAGGAGCCTTTTTGACACGAATTTGTTGGATTTATTAACCTAAGGTATGGTAGTCTTTGATCCATGGATAGTTTTCATCCATGGAGTCCCTCCAAACTCAATTTCAAACTTGTAACTTTATCCAAAAAGCTAGGGTTTTACTCCAAGTCATGGGTTTACTTCAAAAACATTTCTAATGGTTTAATTGATTTATATTATGATCAAATTTATGATTATTTACTGTTTTTAAGATGAATTCCTCAAGAATCCATGAATTCCTCCGATTCTACCAAATTGGATCTTAAATTGTGGGTATTTATTGATGTGAGTAGAATGTTATCGAATTATGGATGTTATGGATTGCTTACTTGAGTTATGTACTAATTGAGGAATTTATATGGTCGTTATGTTGAATTTCCCCCAAGAAACCATGACATACCCATGTCCCCAATTTATGAACTTGTGATGTGGGTGAATTATAGAAAGATGAATATCATGAAAATGTGCTTGTAGTGATTGAACTATTTGAATCATGTTGTTATCCATGTCTAATGTAGTAATCCTAGATGTATTGATTAATCATGATCATGATGCTTATGTACATGCTTTGTGAATGCTTTGAAAGTAATGTGATTATGACTATAATGTAATTGTAATGACGTGAAAAAATTTCCTAACCTAAATGAATTTGTAGGCTAATGGCATTCCTTTCATGTGTAAATAAAAGTACTCTTGATTGATATACCTTGAAATGGTAGGTTAATGGCATCCTCTTCATGTTTAATTAAAAGTGATCTTAATGAACCTTGAATCGGTAGGCCAATGGCGTCCCTTTAATAAATGACTAATGAAGTATTCTAAGGCTTTTTCCTGAATAACTAGACCAATGGTATCCTTTCATGATAAGTCAGTGAATTATAATAATGATGAACCTTGAATTGGTAGACCAATGGTATCCCTTTCATGAGGATTCACTAAGCTATTCTAATGATGTACCTTGAATCGGTAGGCTTATGGCATCCCTTTCATGTGTGTAATAATGTACCTTGAATTGGTAGGCCAATGGCGTCCGTTTCATGTGTTATAATGTTAATAGAGAATGAACTACTCCATGGGAATTTAATGCTTAGCATCAAGTGGATATTGTGAGGTGGAAGCTCTCCCCATGTTAGGCTGTGTTTCTAGTAACAACCTCCTTATCCCATAACTATGTGCCCACATAGATTATTAGCTAGTGGATCCACCTAAGCTAAAATATTACCGGTTCTACCTTAGGCAAGTTGTCACGACCCAAGGGTACCCCTACATGTAACACAGTTTACTCGACCCCAAAGGGGTCTCATACAAGCCCTTAGCATAATCTTAAACATAAGTAATAGAAATGTTGTGGAATTTAAAACTTTTACAATTGAAGTCTTCTCATAAAATTAAAATAGTAGTCTAGACCTTGTCTCAATAACCATCTATTACAATCGAGAATCAATAAGGGTCACAACCCTTTACAACATAGGTTCAAAAGAGAAAGTACAAAAGAAACTAGAAATGAATAACTCTTGCCCTCAAACCATGAGGACTCGCCAAAACGTGGAGAATAGTCAATCCAAGCTTTACTCAAAAGGAGAAGTACACCACAATGACAGGAACCTATACCTGTAGAAAAATGTAGAAAATATGGGTTAGCACAAAGGTTGTACTACGTATGGAAGCCATGCATAAAAATCCTTAAAACACTTAAAAAGGCACATTTGTAGTTGAAACCATGAACTTTGTCAAATTTAAGAATCATCATGCGCATTAGTGTAAATACATAGTCAAACCATTTCATAATCAACCCTAGGCTATACTTGTGCGATGCATAGACAAATCCCGTACTCCTATCTATGTTAAGTACCACTTTTAGTCCACCATAATCATGCATAACATACCTTGACCTTATCCATAGCCAATAGTCATAGGCAAGGAATCATTCATGTTCATAGCTTCTAATAAGTAGAAAGTCACTCTTAGCAACAATCCATATCATGAATACATAAATTGATATATCTTCATAGCATAAGGAAACCACACCATAAACTCTTTATAAGTCTACTTGTGCAATGTATACGTGAAGTCTCATACCCCCACTAACACTAAGTAAAGCTCATTAAGAAGATAAGTATAGTTCATGTTCATGTTCATGGTTTATATACAACATGCATTAACTCATAAAACATCATATCATAAGAGAAACATACCATGATCACTCTCAAAGCCTACTTGTGCAATGCATGAATAAAGTTCCATACCCCCATTCATACTAAGTAGAACCACTTGAGGAACCATAGTACATAACACATATTTTTGTTCATAGTTCATAGTTCATGTTTCTTGTTCTTGTTCTTTTTCATGTCATAGTTCATGTTCTTGTCATGTAGGGAAATTTAGCCTTAACCGACATAGACCGTGTGAGCTACATGGAATCCGGTGTCATGCCCCCACACCGAAAAAATGTGTCCTACTTTCCTAAGGTAGAACTCATGTATTAGCTTATAGGTGGATCCATTGGCTAAAGAACTATGTGGGCACATAGTTACGGGATAAGGAGATTGCTATTAGAAACCCGAACTAACTAAAGTAAAAGGTTTCAATCTCATGAGATAACTGTTTTGGGAGCCCGGACTAACTGGCGTAAAAGAACCCATTGGGAAGCCGGACTAACTGACATTAAAGCTTCCATCTCATAATCATATCCACTCGTTGCTAAGAATAATTACATTTAATATTCATGTTAAATCTTTACTTAAGTTCATGTTCATGAATGAAAGCCCTAACACTCAAACCAACATGGTATCATGATAGCTCCGAGATTCATTAGGTGAGAATGGCCTTTCAAACCATAGAATCATTAATATTTGATTAAACCTTTCACATCATGTTCATAGTGTGTTCATGAGAATAGCATTTCAATCAACACTACAACATGATCATAGTCATAGACATTTCATGCATAGTCATGTGTAAGGGTATGGGGAGAATGACATTTCAATAATACCACAATTACACAATAGTCATAAGATCTTCACTTTCTAAGTGAATCTTAAGCTCATACATAATTCTCATCAACATGTACAAACCCTCATAATTTGCCCTTCAAGGCTATGAAGCATACTCAACACAAACCTCTAGAATTAATACATTAGATAGGGGAATATCATGATTCAATAAATTAATCAATATAACATACTCAATTGACATGCATCCATAATCAATCTACCCACATCATAAATTCACAATTTAGCAATATAGGGGATTCATGGGTTCATGGGGGGATTTCATCATAAATCAACATTAATTCATCAATTCAATCATAATCCATCATAAATCAACCATTGAAAACATTTGAAAGAGAACCCTTTACTTAGATTGAAACCCTAGCTTTTGGGGAAATTGGAAGCTTGGAAATCAAGTTTTGAAGGGACTCTATGGGTGAAGGCTACCCATAGATGAAAAGCCACCATACCTTATGAAGATTCCTCACTAAATTGAGTGGAAAAGATGAGTTCTTGAGCCCTAAACCTTGATTTCTTCTTATTCTTCTTCAATGGAGGTTTTAGAGAGAGAAATATTGGAGAGGGAAGTTAGTTATTATTTGAGTCTTATGATTTATGTAGTGGAGTGGGTTAGTTAATGGTTTAAAAAGTACTTATATAAGTCTAAATAAACAACATAAACCATCCCCACACTAAAATAATTAATTTAGGAATTACCTAAAATGATGCACATTTGGCCGAGATTGGGGCAGCATTGCAGTCCCCTATACACGACCCTCACCCACGGGGGGTGGATGGACCCACAGACTTTACTAGTCACTTGTGGGTTGGGGTCTACAGCTCCTCATCTTGGCCAACCCCCAGCCTTCACTGACGAGACCTTACCCACGGAGCGTGGGTGGGTCCACGAACCGAGGTTCATAGATCAGACAGAGATTTTGGCAAGCAAGGGGAGGACCAGCCTTGACCCACGACCTACACCTATGGGGAGTGGGTCCACCCATGGCTTGTGGGTACCCATTTCGTAGGTAGGATGCCTTGTTGACAACTTTTTGGGTTGTCTCAAGACCCTCTTCAAGGACCTTTAGTTGGTCCTTGGGGGAGGGGGTCATGCCTTGACGTTTAAGCCCAAAAACACTTATACTAATTAATAGAGGTTATTTTACGACTCTTAACACTTACCTTAAAGCCCATTTAGGCTACTTGTTTAGATATTAGGTTATAGCTTAGTTTATTAGTTTTCCGGAGTGTTACATTATCTTCCCCTTGGGAACATTCATCCTCAAATGATGATCTAGACGCAAAACTAATTAAGAAACTCAAGACTAGCAGCCCATCATGCATGAAACATCAAAATATGTAAAATTTACAATTGCACTATTCACTTCATGCATATTCAAAAAGAGGAAACTTTAACTCCATCTCAAGATATGATCAATGCAATACAAGGAAATAGGAACTACATCTACCAATCCAATATGCATGAAATTCAACATTTTTCATGTTCATAGGAGGAACTACCTTCTCCAACTAAAAGCAAGCTCAACACAACAACATGAAGCCAATATGCTATTTGATGAGTCCACAATTTGTACTCACTTAGGGCTTTATTTTGATCAGTTTAGTGTCCTCAAATGCATATTTTGTCTCAACAACTTATCTAAATCCTTGAGTTTCAGGTATTTGGAGTTAGAGACATAGCATGGACACTACGGAGCAAAACGGAACAAGACAGCTAAAAGAAAAAATAAAAGAAGGCCTGAGGATCACCGAAGCCATTAGGCGAACCGCCGAACGCCCTTAATCTCACCTAATGTTCTAGTGTGCTGAGCCCTGAAGGAAAAGATCAAGTTGACGATGAAAGAGAGCAGTCAGAGCATCGCTGAACAGTTCTGCGAAGAAGCACCATATCGCCCAATGATTCAAAATGTGAAGATGCTAAAGGCAAAAGGTGAAAGGCGATGAACTAGACTAAAGGGCGGATCGCCGAGTGCATCAGTGATCCCAACTAACAGCGCCGAATGGTCCTTCGCAGCACAAATTTTTGAAAACTATAAATACCCATTTAATTCTGTAACTTAGAATAGAGTTGTAGCAAATAATTACTTATTTTTAGAATATTTCAATTTTGAGTTCTTAGAGTTTTTGAGACATTGTTCTTGAGCTTTGGAGATTTTGAAGGTTTTCAATTCCAAGAAATTGGAAGTGGGTCTTGAAGAATCTTCATCCTTGACGTGTTTAAAGACATTATTTGTTATACCCATTCGATGGAAACACTTATCGGTATCGATTTCTCTCTTTTTCATGTCTAGCTAAACCCTAATTCTTGGGGTGTGATTATGTGAATATGGGTTGAATTTACTGTTGGGTCTTGCTAATTAATAGTTAATTTGTTGTTTAAATGTGATTTCGTTCAGCAGTTATGTATGAACTTAATGGAATTGTAGTTGCAAATATGATTTCATCTTCGTGTCTTTGGTTTGTTCGAGTGAGTGGTCTTATGACAAAAACTACTGAATCGATAGTCAGTGGTTATTGGGTCGTTGTGGGTTCAGCTCGAGAGAGTGAATCCTAGACCTTCTCCCACACATTTAGCTCGAGAAAGTGAATAGGCTAAGGCGAAGGCTGAGCATAATTGCGACTTATCGGTGTTTGGGAGAAACCTATTTGATTCGGGGTAAGCTGCTCGAGAAGGAATTTACCCCCACTAAAGACTAGGCTAGTTACAAATTTACAGCGATTTACTATCAATAGTATGTACCCGATTGTTTATTTGAGCCCATATTCCTATCACATCCCAAGAATCCCGTCTCCCTATCTTGCAACTTTATCCTTTTTATTTTTTGTTGTTTCTTAGTTGAATACAAACCCCCCATTGATAATTGACATTTGTGTCACTTTTTGATTTAGTATGCTTTTACTCGTAAATATTTATAGCTATGATTGACTAGAACATAATTTTACATTTCTATTTAATTCTCAATTACTAACTGCTCCCTTGGGGCTCGACCCCAACCCATTCGGTTGGGTTATATTACTACACACATTCATTGACACTTGAATTGGAAGTTGTGTCTGATTACAAACATCAAAATAGCGCCGCTGCCGGGGAGTGGTGTTACTTCAGAATTTTTAGTTAAGTTGGATTTTGTTCTTGTTAATTATAGTAATACTTACTTAATTTTCAGCTTTGTGTTTTGCCTTTCTGAACTTTGAAACAGAGGAGGTGAGTATGACGAGCAGTACTCGCAAGCAAATGAAGTTTCTTCCATTAGAAGTAATGATGTTTAGGGATTGCATTCTAACCTTCAAACAATTGAAGGGTGAACAGATTCATGAGGAATGGGCAAGGTTAAAAGAACTGCTAGTTCAATGCCCATCTCATGAAATTCCCGATGTAGTCTTCCTGGATTGCTTTTACAGAAGTCTTGGTCCCAGAAACAAGGTATTGGCTGACCAACTCATTCCGGGTGGTATTACAAGACAACCCTATGTGATAGCAGCCCACTTGCTTGATAACATGGCTAAAACAAACCAAGAAGTAGAGAAGGACTTCATGTTGGCCGCACTGATGATTCAAATGGATGAGTTGGCCAAAAAGATAGCGGAGATTGAAGTCCAATGCAAAAGGAAGGACAAATACATCCCTCCTCATGAGATAAAAAGGGCTAAGGACAATGAGGGTAAACGTGTCGAAGGAATGCTCTCGATCATTCTCCACAAGGTGAATGAGCATGATAAGGTGCTGGAAGAGATTCCAGATCGATCCAGCTGCTCGAGAACCTTATGGGTCATGTGATGCCTCAGCTCTACCCGCAGCAAAACATGGGGTTTCCAAGTTATGCTATGGCTAACCCAAAGAGTGGAGTTTAGATGTTGACTTGCGTCATGCCACAACGTAACTAAGGCGTTGTTTGGGAGGCAACCAAAAACCCTTGATTTCTTTATTTTTGTTTTAGAAATAATAGTGTGTTGATTGTGTAGATTAAAGTGCGGGAAGTGGTTGAAAATTGCACATTGGTGAGCTAAAGGTTCCAGACGGCGCATCACCGAATAGGTCGGCACACCCAATCTAAACTACCATTTAACTCAAGACATCTTCAAAATGGAGTCTGTAAAACTCGGCGAGCCCATGTAATTATTGGCGAGTCGCCGACTTGGTTGACGAACCAGACATAAACCATTGTTTGGACCCCCACATTAACTAGAGGGCCTATAAAACTCAGTGAAGTAAGTGAACACCCGGCATGTCGCCGAATGGGTTGGTGAATGAAACTTACGTCGTCGAATGGATGAATAACTGGATGGTTTATTAAAGGCCAATGGTTTCAATGTTTCAAAATCTTCATTTTCCCGCGCTTTCAAACTTCCCAAACTCACACCTAGTTAGTATTTTCAATATTTTTGCACTCCATAAGTATTTTGGTTATTGATTGTTGCTCAAACTTTGGATTACATTGCTACCTAGCATTTCAAAGTACTTTAACCGGCATAAAAGGTTGGTTTTCCAAACCTCGAGTTTATTTTTATTGAATTTGTACTCATTTGCAATGATCTTATCTCTGTGATGTGTGCAGGGCCTCTCTGATAGGATTAGAATGTTTGATTGTCGATTATAATTTGATAATATTTCCCGTTTTGTTTTGATCGTCGAATGCCCGTAGATTTGTGCCTTAAAATGAGTTAAATTTTGTGGGGGTGTGCTTGCATGTTGGTTAGATTGGTTGGGTGAAGTTTGAGTAACCCGTATTTGTGCTAAATGGTGTAAATTGCACAATGATAGAGTGGGTGACACCATTCTTAAGGGCAGAAGTCGTCAAATGGCCAAATTTAGCAAAATCGGGAGAAGTCTCAGTATCTCGGGCTGATAAGTGTTATGTGTCTGAGCTTAATTAAACTAGTGAATGCTTTGATATTATTTTAAGAGATTGCGGGGTTGAATTCGAGAAGTTGGGTTAAAAATAGGCAAGTTGGGCCGGTTGACAAGCTGGGTCGAGCTTGCCGAACCACTTGGCGGGTCACCTATTGTTCCCGTCTCTCCTTTAATTTCATGCTTTATTTGATGATTGATTCTATAACTTTTGGTGAGAAACCTAAGGTCATCGAAAGCACTCGACGACTCACTGAAAGTCTTCTTTCTCGCCCTTGTCTGCTCCCCTCTATCCCTTTGCACTATAGCTTTCAACGAACTAACACTTTGATGCTTATCGTGACCAACGACACTAACCTACGGTATGAGTGTCTACGATCGTCGATAGTATAGTAACCCAACAAAAGGTTGGGGTCGTGTCCCAAGGGAGTGGTTTTGAGAATTGATAGAAAAATAAAATTAAGCTCTAACTAGTCGTAGCTAAAGACATTAACGAACAAAACCATGGTAAATTAAAGGGGGTGACACGAAAGTGTTAAATATCAATTGGGGGCTTTGTCACAAGTAGTAAAAATAGCAAAAATTATCAAGAAAATCAAGTATGGGGAAATGTTCTTGGGGTGTGACCGCAATACAAGTTCAGATAAATCGTTGGGTACATGCTTTCAATAGGAATTTTGCAAGATAATAGTGATTAGTCTAAGCTTTAGATGGAAATAAGTTCCCTCTCGGGCAACTTGCCCCATTTCAAATGGGTTCCTCTGGACACCCATTTGCCGCATGAAGAACAACCTACGCTTTACCCCACTCACTCTCTCGAGCTGAGTTTTAGGATATGGGACTAGGGCTCACCCTCTCTGGCTGAACCTCATGTCGACCCACTCCTTTGGCCATCAGTCTAGTCGTCTTAGTTCCGCGACCTCCCCTCGGGCAAGCCGAAAACACATGTGTGGTTTTGTATATGCAACTAGAAACCCATTAAATTAAACCACAATCACTAGGTGAAATCACCATTAAAATACATCTACCCTATCAACAAGCAAGACCCAACAACAATATCAACACATATTTGCTAAATCACACCCCAAGAATGGGGGGTTTTAGCTATACATCAAGAAATAACAAAACACACCTAAAATGATACTAGAATCAAATGGGTATAAGAAATTAAACCTTGATTTAAGAAAAGAAAGAAGAATGGAGAAGACCCACTTCCAACTTGGGGAAGATGAAATCCTCTCTCTTCAAGTCTCCCACAAAACCCTCTCCAAACTTGAGAGAAAAATATCTAAAAACGTACTATTCTATTCTGAAATTAATAATAATTGTTCGAAACTCTCTAAATTTAATAAAAAGTTCAGTATTTATAGCCATCAGAAATTAGTGCAGGCGGATAGTTCGGCAAGGTTAGTCGAGTCCGCCGAATGACTCGGCGATTTGCCTTTCTTCTGTCTCTTCACCGTTTAGTGCTTGCCTTCAGCATCTTCACGTTTTGGGCCATTGGGCGGTATAGTACTCCTTCGCAGAACTATTGGGGGAAGCGCCGACTACTCCTTTCATCGCCCTTTTGATCCTCTTCCTTCAGGGCTTCACATAATGGAACAAATGGCGGAGTCTGTCCTTTCAGTGAATCACCAAAGGTGCTTGGCAATGCTCATGCTTTAGCTTCTTCGTTCTTTTCAGCCTTTTTGTTTCATTTTGCGCCTAAGTGTCCATGCTTCCACGAAAACTTCAAATACCTAAAACTTAAGAGTTTTCATTAGATATTGAGACAAAATAAGCATTTGAGGACACTATTTCTATCAAATAAAACCCTAAATGAGTCCAACATATAGACTCATCAACAACCCCAACTTAAACTTTTGCTTATCCTCAAGCAAACTTGAGTTCAGCCGTTCAAAATAGGTGTCTCAAACAATGCTACAGAAGACTCAATCATGAATGCACACAACAAGACTCAATTTACTTATGCAAGGATCAATTGTGTACTCAAAGGTTCAGGTTGTGACACACCATTACCAAAGATTCTCATGTTCGCAATACTTGCTACTTCTGCAAGTTCAAGCTCAACAAAAAGTATCTAAATGCCCTCACATAAAGAATGATTCTATATTCACACACAGAGGTTAATCAATTCAAGATCAGGAATCAGATGCAACGCTCACACTCAAAAAGAGGAACACAATGCATGTTTTCACCTATAGGTTTGCCCTTATTTTCCAATCGACTTTCTATTCGGCTTACTCAAGATCAAAAAGGTCTTTCTATGGCTTATAATGGGGCTAAGTGCAAAGATATGGTCATTTAGGCTCAGTGTCTTTTTCCTCGTGAGTTGTGGTATTCTCAAGGCATTCCCTTCTTTTCCTTTATTAATTCTTTTTCTAGTGCTTCTAAGTCACCTTTTTATTCTCCTCCATGGATTGCTTGAAACCCGATTACCTTCGAACTTTATTTACTTTAATTTTATTTTTTTTGAATTGAATTGAATTGAAGGGGTTCCATTTTTATGCAATAACATGGGTTAAGGTGGACTTTTCTTGCACTTCTTGACTTCTCCTTTTCCTTTTCACCACACCCCCAACTTAGGCTCTTGGCCTAAGTTGGCTATTCGCTAAACCACAACTCAAGAGGATTGTAGGTAGTGGGTCAAGTAAGGTCTAGGGTTCATCAAAGTTCTTCCAAAGAAAGGTAAGGTTCAAAGGGTGTTCAAAAGAGTTTCACATGCTCACGGGTAGGCCACAAAAGAGGTATATGTCAAATTTTTCCCACACTCTTTAAAGTTGCCTAAGATCATCTCAAGAGGACACCTTTCTAAATCAATCGGACTAACATGGCAAATTCTAGGTTTATTCATGCAAGTTTCAAAGCTAACTAATCACACAAGGCATTCGACACTTAAGTCAAACAAGACTACACACTTTCGTTAGTGTGCAACGGTCATTATAAGAGAATCAATTCGATAAATGACTAATCACAATGAGATGCAAAGAGTTCATATATTGTCTATGCAACTTCATTTGGCCTTATCATATACGTACATTCATGTTCGTTCAATTGAGAGCACTATTCAAGTCATCAGTATTGATCAAAACCGAGACTCAATTTTTTTGCAAAAGAACAGCCACATTCTACTCACGAGGGGTGGCCAAAATGGGTGAAAAATTCAAAAAAATTAGGAAGGGTCAAAATCGTTTGCAATTAAAAACAAAAGAGAGCCATGAGCTCAAACAATCACAAAGCAGTTTTAAAAACACAATTAAAAACAGATAACCCAAATGTACACCAAAACACAAGTATTCGAAACAAGCAAAACAAGGTGGGCCTTACCCCACCACAAATAAAAGTGTTTGTCCTCAAATGCGAATAATGACTGTACCCAGAGTTTAAGAAAGATAAGACATAGAAAGAGGTCAAGAAGAGTCTTGTCTATTCAGTCTCTCTATCTGCCGGGGCATTCGATGCATTTCCCTGAAGTAAAAACATGGTCCCCGGAGTATTGTTGTTTTAGTCCTCATTGTTTGTGTTTGTCGTTGCCTCTCTCTGTAGCAAGATTAGCTGCAATCATATGATTTATCTCCTGAACTGCTCCGAAGGCCGGTATTGCATTAACAAAACCTGGAGCCCATGAAGGCACATTAGGGTCTATGGGAATTCATCTCTCTGCTCTGGCTTCATTGGTATATTTCCTTTGTCTAGCTAGCTCTGCTTTCTTTTCATCTTTCTTAAACTCTTGTGCTCTTATGTGCCTGGGTGGATCATTTCTCCCTGGGACTTTTGATCTAGCCATTACTGCAAAGACTTCAAGGATAAGTTAGATAGCACTTCAAACAGGAAAAAGAGGGTGTTTCTGGGTGTGGAATCATTTAGCCAAGCTAGTTGGCAAAGTACTTATCCTATTCGGCCAATCGTTGAAAGTGATGTACAACTGATACAAGGGTGCAGACAAAGGGCGAGCAAGGCATCCTTTGGCGAGTCGCCAGTGCATTTTGCGAATTAAACTGACCGCCAAAAATCATAGATCGATCAATACATAGAGTAATCAGTTAAAGGTGGAATGGGGACTTTAGGTGAATCGCCGAGCAGTTCGGCAGATTTTGTTCATCTCACCGATCAGCTCAAGAAATTGGAAGTGGTTCTTGAAGAATCTTCATCCTTGATGTGTTTAAAGATACTATTTATCGCACACATTCGATGGAAACACTTATCGGTATTGATTTCTATCTCTTTTACATGTGTAGCTAAAATCTCAATTCTTGGGGTGTGATTATGTGAATATGGGTTGAATTTACTATTGGGTCTTGCTAATTAATAATTAATTTGCTATTTAAATGTGATTTTTTTCAGTAGTTGTGTATGAACTTAACGGAATTCTAGTTGCAAATATGATTTCATCTTCGTGTCTTTGGCTTGCTCAAGAGAGAGAGGTCTTTAGACCAAAACTACTAAATCGATAGTCGGTGGCTATTAGGTCGTCGTGGGTTCAGCTCGAGAGAATGAATTCTAGACCTTCTCCCACACATTCAGCTCAAGAGAGTGAATAGGCTAAGGCGAAGGCTGAGCATAAATGCGGCTTATTTGTGTTCGAGAGAAACCAATTTTATTCGGGGGTAAGTTGCTCCAGAGAAAATTTACCCCACTAAAGTCTAGCTTAGTTATAAATTTACAGCGATTTACTATCAATAGCATGTACCCAATTGTTTATTTGAGCCCATATTCCTATCACATCCCAAGAATCCCGTCTCCCTATCTCGCATCTCTATATTTTTTATTTTTTGTTGTTTCTTAGATGAATACAAACCCCCCATTGATAATTGACATTCGTGTCACTTTTTGATCTAGTATGCTTTTACTCGTAAATATTTATAGCTATGATAGACTAGAACATAATTTTACTTTTCTATTTAATTCTTGATTACTAACCGCTCCCTTGGGACTCGACCCCAACCCATTCGGTTGGGTTGTATTACTACACGCGATAGTTGACACTTGAATTGGAAGTTGTATCTTTGATTACGTCAAACATCACTATTTCATCACAAGCACAACAAAGCATGTTCATCAAATCACCTAATGAATTCAAATATGCCGTCATCATACTAAAATGCGCAATCAACATGAGGGACACATAAATCATAAAACTCATTTTCTTACTAAACATGAATTTCATCAAGAACATGCATAACATAAGGAAATCATGGAAGAACTCATACAATACACATGACTCTCAAAACACTAAAACTCAAGAGGAACTACTTACCTCAAGCTTGAATATGAGTAGAGGAAAAAGATGAGGATAGCGGGACTTCATATCGGCTTCGACCTCTCATGTAGCACCCTCAACTAAATGATTCCTTCATAAAACCTTTACGGAAGCTACTTCCTTGTTTCTCAACTTTTTCATTTACCGGTCCAAAATTTCTACCAGAACTTCCTCATAGGATAGACTCTCATCAACTCCTAAACTGTTTAAAGGAATTATGGATACCGGATCTCCAATGCACTTCTTAAGCATGGAAACATGAAATACCAGGTGAACCGTAGCCAACTCATTTGGTAAGTCCAACTCATATGTAACTCTCCCAACACGTTTCAATATTTGGTATGGGCCCACATACTGGGGACTAAGCTTCCCTTTTTACCAAACCTCATCACACCTTTCATAGGTGATATTTTCAAGTAGACCCAATCACCACTTTCAAATTCTAGATCCCTCCTTCTAACATCGGGATATGACTTTTGCCGACTTTGGGCCGTCTTCAACCTCTCTCTAATGAGTCGAACTTTTTCAATGGCCTCATATACTAGCTCGGGACCAATTAGACCAATTTCACCTACTTCAAACCAACCAACCGGAGACCTACATCTCCTGCCATACAATGCTTCAAAAGGAGCCATGGCAATACTTCAGTGGTAACTATTATTGTGGGAAAACTCTATCAATAGTAGATGATCATCTTAATTACCCTTGAAATCTATAACACACGCCCTAACATGTCCTCCAAAGTTTGAATGATACGTTCCTCTTAACCATCTGTTTGAGGGTGGAAAATGCTGCTAAGCTTCACTTTAGTACCAAGCCTTTTTTGGAATGCCTTCCAAAAGTGTGAAGTAAATTGAGTACCCCAATAAAAATAATAGATAAAGGAACCCCATGCAACTTCACTATCTCCTTAATGTACAATTAGGCATAGTCTTCCGCTGAAAAGGAAACCTTGACGGGAATAAAGTGGGCTGATTTTGTCATTCTATCCATAATGACCCAAATAGAATCATATTGCCTTCGAGTACGAGGCAGACCCACAATAAAATCCATATTCACATCCTCCCACCTCCAAGTGGCAATATCTATATCTTAGGACAAACCTTCCGGTCTTAGGTGTTCGGCCTTAACTTGTTTACAAATCGGACACTTGACTACAAAACCCGCTATATCCTTCTTTATGCCATTCCACCAATAGACTTCTCGTAGATCACAGTACATCTTGGTGGCTTCCAGATGAATAGAATACCGCGAACCATGAGCTTCTTCTAGAATATTCTCTCTCAAGCCATCAACATCTGGAACACAAAACTGACCTTGGTACTCTAAGCACCCCATCTCCTCCTTGGAAGAAAGCCTCAACGGACTTGTTGAGTACCGTTTCTTTCAACTCAACTAATATGGGATCAAGGTCTTGCTTAGACTTCACGACCATCACAAAGGATGACTCAGAATCATTATGGACCATGACCCCACCCTTGGTGGAATCCGTTAGTTGGACACCTAGTCGTGCCAACCTATGCACATCACGAACCAATTCCTTCTTTTCATCTTCTATATGAGCCACACTACCCATAGACAATCTAATAAGGGCATCCGTAGCTACATTAGCCTTGCCGGGGTGGTAAAGGACATTCATGTCATAATCCTTCAAGAGTTCTAACCACCTTCTTTGTCGGAGATTTAAGTCTTTTTGAGTAAACACATATTGAAGACTCTTGTGATCAGTGAACAGATCAACATGCACCCCATATAGATAGTGCCTCCATATTTTCAAGGCAAATACCACCGCCGCTAATTCAAGATCATGGGTCGGATAATTCTTCTCATTAACTTTAAGTTTCCTTGAAGCATAGGCAATCACCTTACCATATTGCATGAGCACACATCCTAACCCCACTCTTGAGGCATCACAATATACCACAAACCCATCAGTACCCTCCGGTAAGGTCAACACCAGAGCGGAAATAAGTTTATCTTTCGATTCTTGGAAGCTTTTCTCAAAAGCCTCCGACCACACAAACTTAACTTTCTTTTGAGTCAAAGTCGTTAAAGGAGAAGCAATGGAGGAAAACCCCTCAATAAACCTCCTATAGTAACCAGCCAAACCCAAAAAGCTTTTACTAGCGGTAGGAGTTAGAGGTCTAGGCCTATTCTTGACCACATCCGTCTTTTTAGGATCTACCTCAATACCCTTGCTCGACACAATATGACCAAGGAAGGCTACGAACCTTAGCCAAAACTCACATTTACTAAACTTTGCATACAATTGGTGGTCTTTAATGACTTGCAATACAATCCTCAAATGGCTCATATGATAAATCTCACTCCTTGAATAGATCAAAATATTATTGGTAAAAATGATCACAACCGTATCTAGGTATTACCTAAACACCCTATTCATTAGGTCCATCAATGCCGCCGGGACATTAGTTAAGCCAAATGACATCACAATGAATTCATAGTGCCCATACCTTGTTAGGAAAGCCGTCTTGGGTATATCAACCCCTCTTACCCTTAGGTGGTGGTAGCCCAAACGAAGGTCAATCTTCGAAAAGTAACTAGCCCTTGGAGTTTATCAAACAAATCATCGATTCTTGAAAGGGGATACTTATTATTTATGGTTACCTTATTTAATTAGCGGTAGTCTATACACATACTAAGGGATCCATCCTTCTTTCTATCAAACAACACCGGAGCACCCCATGGAGAGATACTCAGTTGAATAAAACCATTGTCTAGCAAATACTTCAATTGCTCCTTTAGCTCTTTCAACTCAGCCGGAGCCTTTCTATAAGGAGGATTCGAGATAGGTTGCGTATCCAGCAAGAGATCAATGCCAAAATCTATTTCCCTTTTGGGAGGAATGTCAGGAAAGTCATCGGGAAAGACTTTTGGATATTCATTAACCACGAGGACCAACTCTATGGAAGGGGTTTCAAACTCCACATCTATCACCCTAACAATATGGTAAATGCACCCCTTGGAGATCATTTTCCTAGCTTTGAGACAAGAAACAAATTGACCTCTAGAGATAGAATTTCCCCCCTTCCATTCTAAAGTAGGCTCATTTGGGAATTGAAACTTAACCACCCAATTTCTACAATCAATAGAGGCAAAACATGCATGCAACCAATCCATACCCAAAATGACATAAAAGTCTAACATGTATAACTCTATCAAATCCACCAAGGTAACTTTATGAGACAAATAAATAGGACAACTCCTATACACTCTTTTTGCCACTACTAAGTCACCAACCGGGGTAGAAATCGAAAAAGGCTCTATTAACACTTCGAGGAGTATTTCAAACTTCATAGCCACAAGAGGTGTAACTAAGGACAAAGAGGCATCGGTATCTTACAAAGCATATACGTCAACAGAAAATACTTGTAACATACTGGTCACCACATCCGGGGAGCTCTCTTGGTCACCTCGGGATTGAAGAGCATAAAAGCTATTTTTCTTGGGAGCATCGGAGTTTGAATCGCTAGGAGGGACTTGTTTGCCCTACCTTCCTTGATTCTTAAGCATGGGACAATCTCTCATCAAATGACCACTCTTCCCACAACTATAACAACCATCCATTCCAACAAGGCACTTACCATCATGTTTCTTGCCCCACTTGGTACAATTAGGCCTTGACATAGAAGATACACCACTATTGCCTCCTTGAGGCTTAGGGTTAGGCACCCTATCCTTTTTTATCCTTGGACCACTAGAGGATACTTGGTTGGAGAACCTTATCTTGAACCTTGGTAGCCCTTGACCCTCAAACTTACCCTTGGAAGAATTCCCATCATCGATCCTTGCTCTCTTCACTTGCCTATTTGTCTTCCTAAGTCTTGACTCCTCAACTTATTGAGTATATACCATTAGACGTGAGATATCCATATTATCATGGAGCATTGCCACACGACATTCTTCTTCAATCGAGTACACACCCATCCAAATTGACTAATCTCATCCCTCGGATTCGCTACCAAACACGGAGCATACTTGGACAACTTAGTGATGTTTAGAGAATATTCTTGAACACTCATACCTCCTTGACGAAGGTTGATAAATTCCCCCACCTTTGCTTCCCTCTTCTCTCGGGGAAAGAACCTATCGATATGCTTTCTTGAATACCTCCCAATCTATGGGACCCACTTCAACCGGCCTATTATCCTTCCATTGAGTATACCACACTTGGGCCACATCCTTCAACTGGTAAGCAGCTAGCTCCGCTTTCTCTATATAAGTCACCCCCATAGCATCAATTATCTTATAGACCTCTTCCACAAACTCTTGAGAGTCTTCACCCACTTTGGACCCAAAGAATGTAGGAGGGTTCATTCTTGTGAAATCTCTCAACCTTGAAGCCACGGTGTTCACATTAGGGTTCACATGAGTTCTAGCATCCCTATTGACTTGGGTCGTCACGACTTGGGCCAATATTTGGAGAGCCGACCTCACTAGGAGCTTGAGGAACTTGAGGACCTTGGGGACATTGGGAGGAGCTCCCTCATTCACAATCTCCTCTTCCATCCTTCTTACGTTCGTCCTTCTTGTATTCATATCCTATAGTCATGTGTAACGGTATGGGGAAAATGATCTTTCAACAATACCACAATTAAACAATAGTCATAGGATCTTCACTTTCTAAGTGAATCATAAGCACATACACAATTCTCATCAACATTTACAAGCCCTCATAATTTGCTCTTCAAGGCTATGAATCAAACTCAACCCAAACTTCTAGAATTACTACATTAGACAGGGGAATATCATGATTCAATAACTCAATCAATATAAACATACTTAATTGACATGCTTCCATAATCAATCAACTCATATCATAAATTCACAATTTAGCAATAAGGGGGATTCATGGGTTCATGGGGAGATTTCATCATAAATCAACATTAATTAATAGATTCAATCATAATCCATCATAAATCAACATTAATTAATAGATTCAATCATAATCCATCATAAATCAACCATGAAAATGTTTTGAAAGAGAACCCATGACTTATATTAAAACCCTAGATTTTGGGAGAAATCAGAAGCTTTGAAATCAAGTTTAGAAGGGACTCTATGGGTGAATGCTACCCATAGATGAAAAGTTACCATGCCTTATGAAGATTCCTCACGAAATTGAGTGGAAAAGATGAGTTCTTGAGCCCTAAACCTTAATTTCTTCTCATTCTTCAATGGAGGTTTTAGAGAGAGAAATATTGGAGAGGGAAGTTCGTTATTATTTGAGTCTTGTGATTTATGAAATGGAGTGGGTTAGTTAATGATTTAAAAAATAATTATATAAGTCTAAATAAACAATATAAACCATCCCCAACCTAAAATAATTAATTTAGGAATTACCTAAAATGATGTATCTATGGCCGAGATTGGGGCAGCATTGCAGGGCCCTATCCACGACCCCCACCCATAGGGCGTGGATAGACCCACGGACCATAATGGTCACTCGTGGGTTGGGGTCTCAAGACCCTCCTCAATACCCTCCTCAAGGACCCTTGGTTGGTCCTTGGGGGGGCCATGCCTTGACGTTTAAGCCCAAAAACACTTATACTAATTAATGGAGGTTATTTTACGACTCTAACCTTTACGTTAAACCCCATTTAGGCTACTAGTTTACACATTAGGCTCTAGTTTAGTTTATTAGTTTTCCGGAGTGTTACACATGTAGACCAACTCTTTTCGGTGTGGGACATGACACCGGATTCCATGATTTGCTCACATGGTCTATGTCGGTTAGGGCTTATTCCCATCAGGAAAAAATGTGAGTTATGTACTATAGTTACTCAAAAATTTCTATGAAGTGTGGGTGGGGTTATGGGACTTTATCCATGCATTGCACAAGTAGGCTTTAAGAGTGGTCATGGTGTTTTCCTCAAAGGTTATAATGTCTTATGAAATTAATGTGATTATAATGATGCAATTGAGAATATTGACATGAAGGCTAAGTGTAATGATGAATGCTTAACTTGGATTCTTGCTATAGTTTGATTTCCTTGATATGACTTATTAAATGTGAATGTTTCTTGTCTACAAGTATAAACTAAAGATGGCACCAAAGAATGGTAAATATGATTATGGTGGCCTAATAAAGGTACTTAGTGTAGATGGGATTATGGGATCTTTATCTATACATTGCACAAGTATAAACTTAGGGTTACCTATGAGATAGTTCTACTATGTTATAATGATTTATATGATGAACATGCTTGTGACTTGTGTTTTACACTAAAAGTGCATGATGATTCGCAAACTTGGTAAATGCATTCTTTTTAGCTAAAATGTCCTTTTTAGCATGTTTTCAAGGATTTTATACATGGCTATCATACTTAGTGCATTTTTGTAGTAACCCATATTTTCTACATTTTTTCACAAAGTGTAGGTTTCGGTTCTTAAGGTGATTCTCTATTAGTTTAAGCTTGGATCGACTATTCTCCTAGCTTGTGGTAAGTCCTCAAGATTCGAGGACGTATGAGTCATTAGAAGTTTCTTTCTAAGTCATTTTATTTTTTGGATTATATTGAAGGGTTGTGACCCTATTTTTTATTCAAAGATTGTATTAGATGGCTAATTGAGACAAGTTAGAATTCCACTTGCTTTTATAAAAGACTTCGATTGAATGGATAAAAGTTTTAAATTTCGCATCATTTATTTAATCTTATTTTATGATATTCTAAGGGCTTGTATGAGTCCTTTCGGGGTCAAGTATGTCGTGTCACATCTAAGGGGTACTCCTGGGTCGTGACAAACTTGGCAATCAGAGCACAAGGTTTAGAACGGTTTTAGGATGATGCCTTATGAGCCACGTCTAGTAGAGTCTTGTTCATGAGTGTGAAGCGCGCCACATTTATGAATGAGAGGCTATAAGATGTTAGGAAACTACATTCCTTTCATTACTCTTAAAGTTGTGCAAAAGAGTTTACTCTATAAAGTTCCTCTCCTAACCCTTCTCTTGTGTCTTTAGGAAATGAATAAACAAAGGGCTAACACAACAAGAATGGGGCATAATAATGTCAATGAAGAAGCTCCTCAAGCTAATCAAGAACCGCTTAATTCTCCGGCTATGTCGGATGTGGAAGTTAGGTCGACTCTTATAATGTTTGCCCAAACTGTGAAAACTCAAGCCCAAGCTATGACGGCCCAAACCAATAGAGATGTCGGGACACATGTGAACCCTAATGTTAATTCCACGATTTCTAGATTAAGGGATTATGTTAGAATAAATCCTCCCGAGTTTCTTGGTTTTAAAGTGGGAGAGGATCCTCAAGAATCTGTGGATGAGGTTTACAAGGTAGTTGATTCTATGGGGGTGACTTCGGTAGAAAAAGCAGAGCTATCTGCTTACTGATTGAAGGATGTTGCTCAAGTTTGGTATACCCAATGGAATAGAAATAGGCCGGTAGGAGCGGGTCCCATAGATTGGAAGGCATTTAAGAAATCATTTATTGATAGGTTCTTTCCCCGGGAGTTGAGGAAGCTAAGGTGGAAGAATTCATTAACCTTGGGCAAGGTAGCATGAGTGTTCAAGATGCCTTGAAATTTACCCACCTATCCAAGTATGCTTCATTTATGGTGGTGGATTCGAGAGATGAGATGAATAAATTTGTGACAGGTGTGTCTGACTTAGTTGGAGAAGAATGTCGTACGACAATGCTCCATGATAACATGAATATCTCTAGGCTTATGGTGTATGCACAACAAATTGAGGAGTGAAAACTCAAGACAAATAATAGAGAGATGAAGAGATCTAGGTCCGATGAACAAGGTCAACCGAGGTTCAAAAATATATCCTCCAACCAAGATTCTTCAAACACTCCTATGTTTAACCAAGAAAAAGGTAGTGGATCTCAATTTCCTAAGCCTACTTGCACCAAATGTGGAAAAAATCACCATGGGAAGTGCCTAGCAGGTACAGATGTTTGTACGGAAATTTAAAACAATTTTCAATACAATCAAAGTCTTTTATAAAAGCAAAGAGAAAATCTTTAACATTGTCTCAAACCATCTAATACATGAAAGTCTTAGGGACACAACTCATACGAATGTTCTAACATAAAAAGAAAGACATAAAAGAAAAGGGTGATCAGTGGTCGATGCTATGAGGACACACCAAAACTTCTCTTCTTGATCTACTATGAACCTAGCCACGAGGATGGAAGTCAATATCGCCGAACCCTACATTTGATAAGAATGTAGGCAAAAGTAACCCTACATCGCTTTAGTGTCACGAACCAAGAACACCCCTTAGTTGTAACACGGCATACTCGACCCCGAAGGGGTCTAATACAAGCCTCATAGCTCATTCATTGCATAAGATACTTGAAAATAGAGAAGAATAAAACACTTTCTTTACAATCGAAGACATTTTCATTAAAAAGCAAGCAGAAGACTTTATACACTATGTCTCAAACCATCTAATACCTTGAATACAACATTGGGACCTAGTCCATACAAAAGTTTTAACAAAACTGAAGAAATAAAAAGGAACAGAAAGGGTTTTGTCCTCGAAACTATGAGGACTCACCAGCTCTTCATACTCAAGTACCTTAGAAACCTATCCTTCAAGCATAGAACACCAACATCTCCAAAGCCTACACTTTAGTAAAAAGGGAAAAGAATGGGGTTAGCACATTAGATGTACTGAGTATGATGACCATGCAAAAACATGCTAAAAATGTCATTTGATTTGAAAGTCAAGCTTTTATGCCATTTTTGTAAAACATCATGAACATTGATACAAGAGGCATAATATAAGTCATAACTACCATACAAAGTCACATAATTCACATTTGAGCAAGATCACATATAAACCTTTACCTTCACCTTGAACCTTCACCTCAAGTAACCCTCAAGCTATACCTTGTGCAATGTATGGATAGCGTCCCATAACACCACCCACACAAAGGCACCACCTTAAGGTCACCAAAAGTGAACTTACCATTCATCCTTTCCACAATGAAGCATTTAGGAGAAATAGACATTACATGAATCACATCATCACATTAAGACCAACATCTAAGACAACTCTAAGTCATACTTGTGCAATGTGGAACTAGCATCGCGTACTACTACTCACACTAAGTACTACTTTGAAGTCACCCTATACAAGGCACATTCATATACAATAAGTCAAGAAAAGGAAGTAATCTAATTATACAATCCAAGTAAAGCATGCATCTTCACATTTAAGCATATAAGCATTTAAGAGTCAACATTCATTACTAGCTTTATTAGCTTAAGAGAAGCTTCATTCATTAGACATTAGATCAACATTCTTCATTAATACATCAGCACAAGACCCCATTCATTCATTAACATTATAAGAAACACACCATGACCTCTCTCAAATGCCTACTTGTGCAATTCATAGATGGTGTCCCATTCCACCACCCACACTAAGAAGTACATCCTTAAGAAGCCATAGTTCATAAACATTCTTTGTGGGGGTAAACCTTAACCAACATAGACCATGTGAGCTTGACATGGAATCCCAGCGTCACCCTCATCGGATAAAGGGATTCCTACTTGCCTAAAGTAGGACCATCGTTTGTTTATCCTTAAGTGGATCCACTAGCTAGACCTATGTGGGCACATATTTATGGGATAGGAAGATAGTTACTAGATACCCCGCCTCAACTCACGTCAGGGCATCCATCTCAAGAGATTGCTACTAGAAACCCTGCCTTAACTAACGTGAAGGCTTCAATCTCATTTCAAATCCATTCGGTTCTTGGCATTATTCCCCATGGAGTACTTGACATTCATTACATTCGCTCATTATGGGACAAGAGATTGTTACTAGATACCCTGCCTCAACTCATGTGAGGGCATCCATCTCAAACCCAACATTCATTAAAAATGGGATATAACGATTGTTTTTAGATACCCTGCCTCTACTCACATGAGGGCATCCATTCCAACCCAACATTCATTCATTGGAAAGCTCATAGATTCAAAGATGAGCATAGCCTTTCACCTAATAATACCCTTATTGTTAGAAAGTGCTTTCACAACAAGTCATTTCATTCATTAGAGTACAATTGAGAATAGCCTTTCAAGAGACTTAACATTCATTAACATTATCATTAACCTCATTCATTCATTCATGTGTGTGTATGTGAGAATAGCCTTTCACATAATCATCATCATTCACAAGTGTTAATAGAAAGATATATTCAATCCTAACACAATTAGCTTCTAAACATGATCATCTTTCATTCATTTAGACCACACACAAGCTTCACATCACCCTCATATATACAACATCCTGATAATACTTCAATTTTTCACATTATGCCTTCAAGACCATGATCACAATGTACATTGTAAGTAAACATCTCCACCTTTCAAGTAGATCAACAATTCAAAACAATTCTACTTTAACATGAAATTAGGTCAAACTTACCCTTTCAAGGCTATGATCACAAATCCTCAATTCACCAACAATTCACCATGAATAGTCATAGATAATGATACAAATCAATAATCTAAATCAATCTACACATAAATCCATCATCATTCATTCATAATCAACAAACCCACTTCATAAAGCCAAATTTAGGAATCGAGAGAAATCATGGGTTCATAGAGTATTTTCATCTTAAATCATCAAATAAATGTCAATATAATCATAATTTATCATTTGAAAACATTTGATGCAAGAACCCATGAGGTTGAGTGAAACTTGGGGTTTTTCATGAAACTTTGAAACTTCTTTGAGATTGACTCTAGAGTGAAAGCTAATCCTAGATGAAGGATCACCATACCTTGCTATAGATTCCCCACGACATTTGATGAATAACCACCTTGGAATCACCTTGAATCTACAAACCCTAGCTTCAATGCCTCCCTTCTTCTTCTTCTTCTTCTCTAATGGAGGAATTCTAGTGAGAAAAATATTTGAGAGGAGATGGGTTTCTCTTTTATTCTATTTGGAGTGACTTAAATGGATTTAGGTCTAAAAAGGGTCTTATAGTTGCTAGGAAAGGAATAGAATAATAAGGACTTAACTTTTGAAAAAGACCAAGGACCCTTAAAGTTGTAACTTAAAAGTTTGCACCAAATCCGTCTACGCTCGCTCTTTGCACCCCTTGGCTCGCCAAGGGCACTAGGCGGACTCGCCTAATGGTCCTTGGCTCGCCCATTATTCCAGCCTGACAGTGATTCACTACTTCGGGGATAAATTTTTACTCTGAGATCAAAATCGGGCAAACTCGGTGGCATTGGAAAGAGGACTAAGAGACCTTTAAAGTTCCAACTTAAAATTTCACCTCATTCACGACTTACCTCGCCCATTTTACCCTCTTGGCTCGCCAAGGGCACTAGGCGACTCGCCAAGTGCACCTTCGGCTCGCCCAATTTTCCAGTGAGCTCCCAAATTGGGCAGTCCACTAGGCGATCAAGAGGGGTCAAAGGGCGACACGCCAAGTTGGTTGGTGAGCTTGGACTTAGCTCGCTCTTTGGTCCAGCATCTTGGCCAAATGGGGCAGCCACTAGGCTAGCATAAGAGTACAAGGGAAACTCGCTCAACCCCTTGGGCGATGAAGTCCTCCCATCGTCAAAACAGCCCCTCAAGAACAAGGTTTCTTTTACTCAAACTTTCTAACTTAGGCTCTAGCTTACACCATTGGCTTCTCCCTTGCTCCAGTTAGGTCTAAAACAACCTAGACATCAACTTAAGGTTACACTAACCCACACAATGAGGCTCTAGTTCATCCTATCATTTTCCGAGTCGTTACATTTTACCCCACTTAGGAACAATCGTCCTCGAATGACACATAAAACACATTAAGGGAATAACGACTTGAGACTAGCAGCCCAACAATTCTAACACATCAATATAATGCACAAACCACAGGAGGAAACATCAACGCCACATAAAAAGTCTCAATGCAAACAAGAAGGTAGGAACTACATCTACAAACTCATTTTGCACCAAAACTTCAACATTTCTCATTTCATTGGAGGAACTTCCTTCTCCAAATCACATCATGCTCATCACAACATCATTAAGCACATTTAAGAATTTTTCTCATGAAAGCACATTATCCAACTTCTTCATAAAAACACATTTAGGAATATTCAACATTTAATCTCATGAAGCATATAGACAACTCTCATCAAATGCGCATCAACATGAGGAATATAAAACATGAAAACTCATTTTCTCATTTAAACAAGAATTCAACTAGAACATGCATAACATAAGGAGACCATGGAAACACAATGTCACACATGACTACAAAAACATGAAACAAGCCAAAAAGGAACTCTTGGTCTCAAGCTTGAATAGACACATAAAGAAGAGGTAAGGATATCAGAACTCTCAACAACCTTACTACTCCTCATACTATCCCCCACTTAGGAGTAAACCCAACTACGGTCAACATGAACACCACAAGGGAACCTTAATCAAGACATCCACAACTTATAAGAAACCATCAACATACCGGCACTTTTAAACTAGGAAGGTCCTCATTAAGCAACTCTTGCTCACAATCAACCTTACCATATCACTTAAGGTCTCATATGAGTCTACCACACCGAGTCTAAACTCCTCAAACTCACTGCACCTCTTAAGGTGAGAACATCAATCAAGCCTAACTCATGAACATCAAGGACACTCAAAGACCTTACCATCTAGGCACATTATCCCCCACTTGGGAGTAAGCCTATACCAACTCTTCTAAGCTTAACTTCTTTAAATTCTTTCAACATACCTCAAAACTCATCATAACCTCTACCAACATCACACATAACCATAAAGCAACCCATTCACACTAAAGTCAACATCATAATCTTCCATCTCACATCTATCAAGTCACATAGCCATAGTTGGCATCACAACCAACCTTTTCTCTCCCTCAACCCATCTAGCATACTCTTTTCAAGTGGTCACACTCTAAAGACCATCACATAAGGAATAAGGGAAAGACTTTATAGAATTAAACTCTATGGCATGACTTGAAGAACGAAGAAGTAAAATTTTCTTAACACCCAATTGCCTACTATTCACAATGTGGCTCGCTTCACATTATGAACAGGACTCTACTAGATGTTGTTTGAGACAACTTAAGACCATTCCAAAATCTTGTGCTCTGATACCATGTTAGTCACGACCCGAGAGCACCCCTTAGTTATAACACGGCGTACACGACCCTGAAGGGGTCTAATACAAGCCTCATAGCTCATTCATTGCATTAGATACTTGAAAATAGAGAAGAATAAAAAACTTTCTTTACAATTGAAGACATTTTTATTAAAAAGCAAGCAGAAGACTTCTAGACTTTATACACTATGTCTCAAAACATCTAATACCTTGAATACAACATTGGGACTTAGTCCATACAAAAGTTTTAACAAAACTAAATACATAAAAAGGAACATAATGGGTTTTGTCCTCGAAACTATGAGGACTCAGCAAGTCTTCATCTTCAAGCACCTTAGAAACCTATCCTTCAAGCATAGAACACCAACATGTCCAAGGCCTACACTTTGGCAAAAAGGGAAAAGAATGGGGTTAGCACATTAGATGTACTAAGTATGATAACCATGCAAAAACATGCTAAAAGGACATTTGATTTGAAAGTCATGTTTTTATGCCATTTTTGTAAAACTTAATGAACATTGATACAAGAGGCATAATATAAGTCACAACCAACATACAAAGTAACATAATTCACATTTGAGCAAGATCACATATAAACCTTTACCTTCACCTTAAGCCTCCACCTCAAGTAACCCTCAAGCTATACCTTGTGCAACGTATGGATAGCATCCCATACCACAACCCACACTAAGGCACCACCTTAAGGTCACCAAAAGGGAACTTAACATTCATTCTTTCCACAATAAAGAATTTAAGAGACATAGACATTACATGAATCACATCATCACATTAAGACCAACATCTAAGACACCTCTAAGTCATACTTCTGCAATGTGTAAGTAGCATCGCATACTACTACTCACACTAAGTACTCCTTTGAATTCACACTAGACAAGGCACATTCATATAGAATATGTCAAGACAAGGAAGTAATCTCATTATACAATCCAAGTAAAGCATGCATTTTCACATTTAAGCATATAAGCATTTAAGAGTCAACATTCATTACTAGCTTCATTACCTTAAGCGCACCTTCTTTCATTAGACATTTGTCACGCCCAAGCCTAGGGCCTAGACGTGACCGGCGAATGGGGAACCCGAAGGAACCCCAAACAAGCCTCATAGCGTATCATTACACATCCTTGGTCGCAGAAGCAATTAAATGACCATGAGCAATAAGCATAATCAAAGGGGGG
>JAJOOH010012855.1:0-37950 GCA_029582605.1 Solanum gracilifrons
CATCAACTCCATAAATTAAGCTATCGATGAGTATCGAGTCCCCCCCCCCCCCCTCCCGAAAAATAATTTTACCTCACATGAAATTTCAATTGACTCCAAATAGGTAATCACATTAATTTCAACGAAATAAGTTATAATAACTTTACAAATAATTGTAGGTGATTGATGTAGAGTTGGTGGGTTCCATCTCTTAAGTATAGCTTTTCAGAGTAGAACATGGTGGAAAACCTATTGGCTAAGGGGGGATGAGGCGGCAATCCCTTCATACCCAATTAATAACATATATGTCCTTGATTGTTTCTTTGACTTTCTATGTCACCTTCCACTTGTATATATAAGTCATGCTTAAGAACTAATCTTTGTAGTCATATAAGAAGTTGAGGCAAAACAAGATCACTAAGTCAATCTCTAATATGATATTTTCTATAAGTAGAAGCTTTTGTAAAATAACTTACCTAATAACGACTTTGTGTATCAACATAGTCTCAATAAGGTACTATTGCAACGTCACCAACATTGTGACTTTGCATCACCTCTTCAGAGAAATTGACGTTGCAAAATATGTACAAAGTTTCTTCCACAACACGAGGGGTCGTTTGATTACAAGGATAAAGGATTTGATGGACATATACAACTAACGCCATGAAAATCAAAATCCAAACATGTATCAAATTCGCACCCTTCATGACTCGGACGGTCGATATCTCCGTGTTTTTTGGGAAATGCATGCATGTATGCATAATCACCATTTCCCCCTTCAATCGGTTATTGTTGTATATTTCTTGAGTTGACATCAATAGACATTTATATCTCGCATCATGTCTTGTCCTATGAGTATATCTAAGGTTCAATCTACATGGGGCATACCACCTTCTTCATAGGGGTCATTTGGTTTTGCGAACTTTTTTGTCCCCATAGAGAAGAGATTGAAAGTCTGGGTCCCCTAGATCACTCTATCTTACAACTTGAATTGATTGGTATATATTTATTTTTAGTAAATAAATAAAACCCTTCTCACTGTATATTCCTCTACTATTAGTTGAATCATCAGCTTTTCTTCTCCTCTCTCCTTCTTCAAGAATAATAATCACGTCTTTCTCTTCATAAGTAGAGAGAGATTTTGAATTTGGATGAACCCTTCATTTAAGAGCGCAACATCCATTATCGTCCATTTATAGGCCTCCCCATTTGGACATACTTGGTTCTATACAATTCAACTTTCTCTCGGTGGAGAAAAAGTTTCTAAATCGAGACATTAAAATAGGGATTCTAAAAGAAGAAATATATACTGTTAATGCAAGATAGATTACATTAAATAAGGAATCTAAGTTTAATATACAATTAGTGTAAATAATTTTTTGTACTATCATTTATCAAGTTATCTAATTGATATCTATAACCAAATTTCTTAAAAAAAATATGAGATTCGAAATATTAAAAAATAAAATATGTAACCCATATAACATGTGAACATGACTATGTAAAAAAATGTTAATATGACAAACTATTCTACTTATAAGAAAAAGGAACCCTAATTCTTTTTCTTCAAACTCAGTTCCTCAAAGGGAAACAAAGTTCTTTAAACAAATTAACTATACATGTATGGTTGTTTATACTAAAAAACTCATCACCTCTTCAAAACATACCCTTATTTTTCTCACGGTATAAAATACCCAATGAGAAAGCAAACATGAATTTAAAATTTCTAATTTTGTGTGATTTAGAAATGGAATTAAAAGATCTTTCTATTTTTTTGGGAAATTTTAGTATCTACCCAAATTTTTAGTAATTACAATAATACAACTTCATATTCCTTAATCACTTTCAGATCAACCAAAGTCCTTTTTTAAAGAAAAAAAACAAACTAAAAGGGCTATTTCCCCAAATGTCCTCCATTGATAATAGTAGCCAATAAATTGACCCGGTGTTGACGGTCAAGAAACTCACACTCATTCTCTTGATGAATAGAGTTACAACATAACATGTGCTAGTAAAAAAAAATAAGTATAGAAAGAAAAAAAAATTAAGACATCGACTAAACTGACCAAACACCATCGATATCGATTAAAAAGAATCAACAAACACAAACCTACATGCATACAAACAAAAAAAGAAAGAAGTAAAAACAAGGTATAGAGACAGATAGAGAGACTTACTGGGCTTCTAACAACAATCGATGCGTGACTTCCATAATTTGAAAGATCAAACGCTATTTCCATTCCAGAGTTTCCTGATCCAACAATCAATACGTTTTTTTCTTTATATTTTTGCCCGGATTTATAGTCACTTGAATGAATAATTTCACCTTCGAACTTTTCAATCCCTATCACCTTTGGAATATAACCTTCGTTATTTTCCCCTGTAGCCAAAATTAAGAAGTTACATGCATACACTTCCAGATCTCCACTAGCCAAATCTCTTGATTTGACGTTCCATTTACCCTCCTCACTATTGAAAAACGCCAATTCAACACAAGTTTGAAATTTTGGTTTGATACTGAAATGCTCCACATACTTGTCTAAGTATTGAATAAACTCATTTTTTGACAAATATTTCGGGGTTGAAGTTGTATGTGGCATAAAGGGTAATGAACAAAAACCCTTAGCTAAGTGTAAATTAAGTCTGTCATAGGTCTTTTTCTTCCACAAATAAGCACAACAATCCTCCTTTTCTAACACAACATTTTTGATACCGAAATTATTTAAGCAAGCTGAAATTGCTATCCCTGATGGACCGGCTCCAACTACTACAACTTCAACTTCTTGCTTCGAAAAATTCACCATTGCAAAATTTTCAGAAAGTTAAAGAGACAGTTTTTTTTTTTAAGTATTGTTGAAATACAATTGCAACAAGAGTTCAAGAAAGGGGAATTTAGCCAATGAGGTATGTATATATAGTCTTCAAATGAGATTTATTGTTTTTTTGCCTTTTTTAAAAATGTAATGGAGAATAACAGTTACAAGTAAATGTAGATTAGTTTGGAAGTAAGACTGTAGATTTTTCATTTAATGTTATGAATGCATATAATTTCATCTATAATTTGTTTTATATGAAGACAGTGTCTTCACTTATGTTCATGGTATTTAATATAGTTATTCTCGCGGTTTCATTTTACATGATGGCAATTAGATATGAAGCTTAAAAAAAGAAAGAAATATTTTTAGAACTTGTTTCATCATAAATTATATGTAGTGCCATATTGGCTCAAGGATGATTAGTCATCAAACACCTTTCATCGAAAAATTTGATTGTCATAAGTCAAATTATATTAGTTTTTTATTTATTTATATATATATACAAAATATGCATACATATATTAAATCTTAAATATCCTTTACAAAAGTCTTAGCTACATCACTAACTATACGAATGTACATCATAATTAAAGGATAAATGAAGAGTTCAAGTAGTATAAGAAGTTCGATTCATTTTAAACGGATTAAAAGGAAAATAGTGTCGTGTTTAATTAACGGAGTGAGCCCGGAGTTGGACGATATATATGTTTTTTATTTATTTTGAGTGTAAAAAGTATTTTTTTTCCTTCAGAATTTGTGTTATTGCAACAAAATCTGAGTTTAATTTTCACTATTCTTTGATAGATGTAAAAGCATTTAATTGAAAGTTATTTTTAGCTTAAGCTAAAACGTGGCAAATACATTTTGCTATAAATGAACTTTGCAGATTCAAAAAGAGATTTAGATCAATTTAATTGAATTTGACTAAATCTAAATTACAACTTTAATTGAATTTGACTAAATTTAAATTACAACAATTTAATTGAATTTGACTAAATTTAAATTATAACAATTTTATTAATTTGACTAAAAAACAACAAATTAATTGAATTTGACTAAATTACAACAATTTGATTGAATTTGACTAAATTACAACAATTTAATTAAATTTGACTAAAGTTTATTGACGGTCTAAACCCAAAGTATATTTTTTGTCTTTTTATCTGTGTCTTAGATTTTTTAGATACATAGTTACTCAACTAATTAATAGTTATTAATTAATTATATCAGAAAGTTATTTCATTGTTGAAAAATAAGAATCAAGAAAAAAAGATGATATAATAACGATTAGTTGAGTGACCATATAATAAATTAGTTCTCATATTTTTGTATGTTGGTAAAAGTATAAGTACGGTAAAAAAAGAAAGCAAATCACATAAATATGCCCTTTAACTTAGCCTTAACTCACATTATTATGCCCTTCTACTTTAGATGTGCACAAGTAGACAATTTAACTTATATAAAATTGAACAAATCGACGCATACGTCCTACGTAGCATTCTACATAACAATTTGCGTTCTACGTGTATTATGTCACATAGGACTCATGTGTCTACTTGTTCAAACTCATATAAGTTTTAGTTCCTACTTGTACACACCCAAAATTGGAGGACATAAATGTAAAATGAGGCCAAGTTAAAGGACACATTTATGTATAATGCCTATAACAGAATAATAAGAATAATTTTTCAAATTAATGCGTAAAATACTAACTATTTCTTAAGAAGATTCAAGTCGTGCGATTACTCTATAATTTTAATTTATTTTTATCGACTTGAATAATCCTCAAGTTTTACGAAATATGTAGGATGAATATATACTTTTTTTTAGCTAGTGCTAATGACATAATTTTTTTTTACTGATATAACTGTGGTGTCTTAAAGCCACTTGCACGCACCTTGACTAATTCGAGTAATGACATATACTTTAACTCTGTACTCACACAACCCCCTCCTCATACATTGTAGCCTCACCCTCCTTTGCCTCCAGGTACTCAAATTTGATCAATGATCGATTTCTAGATTTCGTTGTAAACCTTATTGGTTATTTCAAATACATAAATTAATAATGTTAGAAACAAACATAATGAGCACATCAATGGTGTCACGCCTCGAGCCTACACCCTGGACGTGGCTGGCACTCGGAGACCATTGCTGGCCCCAAGTGAACCCTTAGCCTAGCTACTTAACTCAGCGGAAGCCTTAACTCAACACAATATAAGTTCATAAATCAACTTAACTGATCAAATCTGGCCAAAATGGCAACTTATGTCTCAGAATAGAATATATGTAAATACAAATATGAGAGACTCATAACTAACTGTCTGACTGTCTATGAAGCCTTTATAATACTGAGATGGATGTTGGGACAGACCCCACGACATCCTAATAAAGAAAAAAAACTAGGAAAGAGAATAAAAAGAGTCCTCCGGAATGCAAGGAGGCTCACCACTGACTCTGAGCTGCTCAACTGAATCAACGAGGCGCTGGATGCTGATCCTGGTTACCTGAATCTGCATCATAAGACGATGCAGGCCAACTGGCATCAGTACATTGAATGTACGAGGATGCGAGTTGGAATGCGAAGCAACATGGGCTAGAAGGAAATCTGAAAGAAACTGAATAACTTACCTGGCTCAACTCAACTCAACCTGACCGACTCATTTCAATATAAAGCAATTTAAAACAAGTGCAATATAAAGAAAAGTTGTTTTAAAACATGCTATAAACTCTGTGTGTATGCAAAGATATAATAAATCTGAGATGTATGTAGAAATACAAATGAACTGATGTATATAAAAATACAATAACTGCTGTGGGAGTTTCTCTAACTGACAACCATAACATAAGAGCTATGGTTGTATCCGATCAAGCTCACACTGCCAGAGCATCCTATACCCGGCCAAAGGTATAGAACCTGAACTGCCTAATGGATCCACTAGTCGAATTTGAAAAGGATTCATCTAAAAAGTATGAACCTCTTATACCCATGATGGCTACATGGTTCTATGGGGGCTGTGAGTTCTTTGAACGCTCCCCCAATTCGGTGCTCAATACTACTCCCAAAAATATATTGGCTCTTATGTTTTTAAAACATGTTTCCTCTGTGATTTGAGATTAGTGCTCAAAAACTTTGCTCAAAGGCTATCTTAGAAATCGAAGTTTCCCTTCTTGCTTCATTTAGAAAGTGATTACTCTTTTCTAAAACTAGCCCGAAGGCTCTTTGGAAATCTCAATTTCCAATCTTGTTTAAATGTGAAAACATTTCTTTTAAACTTCTTTGGAATACATAGTCCCCATATACCTCTTTGAAGAAAAGAACTTCAAACCATAGCTTTACTCTTGCTTAACCTCAAAACTTAAGTCTTAAAACGACGTTAAAACATTGTTAAAGACCCTTGAAAACTTTAAGAAACTTTGCTTTGACTTGCTTCTTAACTTCTAGACTTGACTCTTAACTTCCTTGACTTTGAACTTAACTTTCCTTGAATTAAATTATGAATTCAAGGTTCATGATCTCATGTTTATGAATGATTTCATGATGTTTAGATGTAGTTTAGAGTGTTGGAATCGACTAGGAAGCATAGGTGCATCACTTAGGAACAAGTATGAGAAGGTAGGGAACGAATGGGGAGAACTGGCGTCCCTGGCACAGGGCGCCAGCCCTCAAACTTCATAGGGCTGCCTGTGGCGCTCTGGCTGGCGCGACGCGCCAGAGGCCAAAGTTTAGAGGAACTTTTGTGGCGCTCTGGCAGGCGCGGCGCCCCAAGCCCTTGCCCAGAAAATCCCCGACTTTTCTCATTCGTTTTTCATCTCTAAACTACAATGGTCCTTTCCCCAAACACTTAGGATCATTTATACCTTCAATACATGATAGATTTGATTCGAAAAATAACCCGGAAACACGAATCTAATCAACACTAGGCATTCTACAATCAACCCATACGAATTCAACAATGTTCTTCAAAAACTTCACTTTCTTAACATTCAAACAACTCCAATTTTGCTGAATTGAACAAGTTAGTGTGTGGGTGAACTAACCCAACACAAAAGAAATCTCACATACCTTAATAGGGATCACCCCCGACGAATTCCACTCCAAACGCTTGACGTTCTTAGCGAAATCTTGGCTTTTCTCCCTTTCTTTCTTCTTTTCTCTTTTCTCTTTTCTCCAAGTCCTAAGCGTATTCTAATTTTCCAAAACTGAATAAAGTCTGATTTTACCCCAATTAATCTCCTAAAAACGAATTAGAGTAATTAGGTAAGGAAAAGACTGAATCGCCCTTCTAAAATCCGGATTAGACAAATTCCGTATTCCAACAGCCCAACTTCCGAAAGGCATATCTCACTCATATGATGTCGAAATCGTGCAAACTTGGCGCCGTTGGAAAGATATCTCCAAGGGATTTCCAACCATATCAAGAGATGCTCCTAAATCATCCTGAGCTAGGAGTTATGGCCGTTTGAAAATGGACAAAACTCACTTTCTTAACTTAGACAAAAATTTCCAGATTTCCTTATTCCTTCCAAAAATCAATGTTTTCATATTTTAAACTCTTTATAGTCGTTTCTAGGTGCGAGATGTTACAAATGGAATCAAGAACAAGCTTACAAACTCAACATAAATGACAAAAGAATGTAAATTTATCTTCCAAATTTTCTAATTTTGACAAATTACTGAATTTAGCCAACGTTTCATCTCATTGTTGATATTCAAGAACACTTTTGATATCTCAATCCTTTTCGTGGATTAAGATATCGTTACAACTAGAACGAATCATGATCTTAAGTAGCAAAGGGCAGATCAACGTCTAGTTCAGATCAATTTCGTCCTGATATTCCATATAATAGTGAACCTTGTTCAACATTAGTCGTGATGAACTTGTCTTTAGGCAACTAATAAAATGCGATGTTATTAGCTAGAATATATGTAAGTCTTGCTCAACGAGCAATGAAACAACATTATTTAATCATAAAGAACAAGAGAATCCATCCTTCTTCATTGCAATCCATGACAAGGAATCGATTAGTTTTTCCTGATATCAGCATCCGCTTCCTGAAAGTAAACAAAACACTGAATTAGTATCAAACAATAACCCTATACCACGACATCTATGTTCCTCGTGCTATTTATTCGTTATTTACAACATTATATTTGAGAAAAGAAACAAAATTTAACAGCTCTTGAGAAAAATGTAAAGAGAACTCTTACTAGTAATTTATCATATAATTGTCTTCATCTGAGCTTTTGTGGCCTATGATGTTGTTGGATCTGAGTACCTTCTGCAACAAAGGGCCAAACGAGGCTTTCAATGTAGTTCTTTGCCTCAACAAGATGATTACAATTGGTAACCTTGAAATCTTATCGAGTCATCATTTGGATTGTAAATCATGAAGATTGATCCAATCCTACACAAAATTTCACCTTCAATTAACATACAAAAAGGTGGACGAACCAAACTATGCCCCACGAGATCATCAGGATACTTGATGGTAAACATCTTTGTCCAAGATTATTTAACCCCGTATTCATTCATAACCCACAAATCTAGGTGACTAATAAGTTGACTAGAAAACATTTCCCAACACACTGAGGCACGACATGTAAACAAAATTTCCTTCTCCGCCCATAGGTTTTTCTATTACTCCCCATTTCCCATTAGCCAAGTCAACAAAAATTATGTCCCAATAATTATGACTACTAAAACGCTTAGTAGTAATAGCCCAATGAAGCTTCCCATTCACAAACATACCTGACTTCATGAATGGTATCCCGGTTTGAAAATCATCCAAACAACTCCAAGAATTATTATTCAGACTATAAATTTTGCCCACATCAGAATGTGAATAGATGTCATGCACACTACGGGTAATACCCACTACCTTATAATCATTATGAAGCTCATCATATTCAAAACCATATGAGAAAACATAACTAGTTTCAAAATCAGGCAATTTCTTGAGCTTCCTAATTGATGGATTTCATAGAAACAAGCCTTTTTCCTCAATAGCAACACAAATCAGCCCATTGACGGAACCTACAATCTTAATAGATTGATGAGATTCTTTTGAAGGATAATTCAAGTCAATTGTCGTAGTAACATGGTCAGAAAGTAAAGAACTAACGGAACAGTCCTTAAGATTGTTTTCAGGTAGATCAAACCCTAACATAAGCCTGTGGTAGGCCTTGTTATTAGCAGATATGATGAGATGAGCCAGGGCTAGAGTTTAAACGAAGCCAGGATTTGGAAACACACAACTGAATTTCACAAGTGATTTCACCGGTAGCTTAACGAGGATTTCATTGATAAGTTCTGTTGGCAGAATAGGGAATTCAAAGCTTAAATCTTGATCAATTGAAGTAGAAGAAAATGGAGCACTTGTGGTGTATGTGCTCCGATTTTGGTGTCGATGGGAGGCTTCACATTCCATTTGTGTTGCAAAAAATTGAGAAAACAACAAGTAAAAATTACTGATTATTGTTCGATCCACGTGGCTTCTCCGTTTTAGGAGAAAAGTTGACCATTCTGGAAACAAGGATAGTCTAGCATAGTATCTAATTTTGGATTTTCTGCTAATATATAACTAACTCTCGTAAAGAAAACATAACAAGTAAAAGTGACTGAATGGAGCAACTCGGTCTTTGACTAGTGTAATTAACTAGTTTTCTTAAGGGTCTTCCCCTCCCTCATGTTATTTGTCGTGATTATCACGCGCCCATTAAAAAATATTAATTAGGAAAGACTTTTAACTATATTATCCTTCATTGATATTTAAACAATCATAACATCATTCCATAATTGAGGTGTTTGTAGTCTTCAATAACAATCGGCACCATACAATACATAAACAAACACTCAAACTTGGTCTCGATTGGTAAATAATCATAACTTTGAAAATGCATAACTAGCCATCATGAGATTTTACGACTCATACTTGATCAGAACCCAATAGCTATACTACTTCTAATGCGAAATGGAGAGTATTACACAACAAACAGAAGAAAGAACAATGACGACAACATGATAATGCAATAATCGAAGCACAAAAAATATGAGTGATAAACGAAATCGAAGATCAAGAAACTACGAGAATAGTGTTAATATTACTGGTGAAGGAAGGTCCAAGTATATATGACACTTTTGCTTCCATGTTGGTGTATTATTTTATCCTCCCAAATATATATATACATCAAATTAAGTACACTGCAGGTCATTTTTAGAAATACTAATTTCTTTTAATTTAATTATTATATTTTTATATTTAAAGATTAATGATTTTTCAGCTTCTCTTTTTCTTACATTTTTTATTTTTTAAAATAAGTTTTACATATCTAAGATTTATTTTTGAAAGAGTGTTCAAATATTTTTGATACTATCGACTTTGAGTATTATTTAAATAAATTGGAGTACGTATGATAGTATATGAATCAAAGTTTATTTTAAATTAATTTTTGTATTGTTGATTGAATGAACTAAGAAGAGAAAATATAGTCTGAAGCAACAGAAGCACCAATTTAAAAACTTTTTCATGTTGCAAAGAACACTTAATAAGTTATGAATTATTATTTTATAAGATTTATTAGTCTAGATTTTAAAAAGAAAAAAGGAGTAAAAAGTTACTTGAGGATTGTCTCAAATTGCTTCAATAATGTTGAGGAAGAACGAGGTAAAAAAACGAGGACAAGAAAGATGAAAGAATCCTTCTTATTTTTGACAATCAAATAAGAATCCTAAACAAACTTTTATAATTAGTTTAGAGTTTAAGTTTGACAATCAAATATGAATCCTAAACAAACTCTTATAATTAATTTAGAGTTTAAGTTACAATATAATATATATTTTTATTTAAATATTAATAATATGTGAACATATTAAAGGAAATTAGTATTTCTAAAAATGATCTGAGAGTGTAATTTTGTTGTCCACTGTCAGTGGAAGAGAAGTTAATCTCATAATGAAACTAGATTAGTGGTGAAACTTATCCTAAATAATTGGAGAATTAAGATTAATTAGAGTTAGATACTATGTTATTAGAAACAGTTCTGCTAAGTCATGGTTCTGCCCCGTACAAAATAATTGACAAATTAAAAGTTTACTAAAAAAAAAAAAAAAGATTTTAAAATAATTAAATCGAAAGAAATATTTTTTTTTTTATAACAAAATTAAAGAATATGTAAATAGGGGCAAAACGGGGCGGACAAGGCTGAATCTACGGGGCCGCACAAAACTTTAGCAAAGCCCGCCCCGCTCCGCTCTGCACGGCTGTCATTCCTATTTTAAAGGTCTAAAATGCCCTTGTTTTTCATTATATATAATTTACACATAAACCTACCACTCAAACTTTTCCAATTCTAATGGAAATGCAAGATTCAATTCTTGTTCTGCCAGCAGAACTCGTCATTGAAATCCTCTTAAAGCTTCCAGTAAAATCCCTCTTAAAATTCAAATGCGTTTTGAAATCTTGGCTCGCTTTAATTTCTAGCTCTGAATTTGTCAAAACTCATCTCCATTTAAATGCTAATAACAAGGAATACACTCACCATAAGGTTATGATGAGATGTATTTCTAACTATGATTTTAAAAGTTGTAGTCTTACCTCTTTATTTAATGAGTCTCGTGTTACTGAGGCAAAAGATTTGGATTATCCAACCAAATCCTATGGATTGGAGCGAGATCGATATGATGTTTCTATTGTAGGTTCTGTCAATGGATTGATTTGTCTTGTCAATGACGACAAGGAATTGTTTCTATGGAATCCGTCAATTAGGAAGTACAAGAAATTGCCTGATCCTAGAATATCTCTGCCTCCGCAAGGTGGTCCTAGGCGAGCATATGGTTTTGGATATGATGAGGTCCGTGATGATTACAAGGTAGTTATTTTTCACGAGATAGAAACTAACATGATTCGTGAGTTTGAGGTCAAAATGTATAGTCTGAAGAGTGATTCTTGGAGATGTGTTGATGATTGTCCACGAATGGCTCAATTTAATGTTTCAGGTAAGTTTGTGAATGGGAAACTTCATTGGGATAGTACTAGCACTTATTGGAAATCCGATTTGGCTACATTTTGTGACCGGTATAGGGATCCAAACATCATTTCTATTGATTTGGCTGACGAAAAATGGGGAGAGATGGATCAACCCTGCGATGACGTAGGAGAAATTGCTTTGAGGGTGGGAGTATTAGGAAGTGATCTTTCAGTCCTTTGTAATTGTAACATGCTTCTCGTAGATGTTTGGGTTATGAAGGAGTATGGAGTTAAAGAATCTTGGACAAAGATGTTTACCATCAAATATACACCGAGGAGTGGATATCTTGGGCAAAGATGTTTACACATGTCAAATGAAGGTGAAATTTTGGTTGTGATTAAGGGAGAGTTCATGATATACAATCCAAAGGATGACTCACTCAGATATTCAGAAGTTATTAACTCTGATAAATGGGTCGGGAATGAAATCTACGTTGAAAGCTTAGTTTGTCCTTGAGGATGAAATCGAGTAACAAATAATTTGTAAGAGTACTTTCTTGTCAAGTGTTGTTAAACTCTGTTTGTTATTTCGAACGTAGAACAAGCAATGTATATGTAAAGCATATATTCCTTATATTATATTGCCATGGAAATGAACAATAATTTTAACATGTACGTAGGTCAATTTTATTATGAAGTTCTTTTATCCCAAGAACGAATAATCTGAATTTGAAGCTATATGTATTAAGATGTATTCATTTTAACTCAATGTGGAATATCAGTAGTAAAACTTGTTTTCCGAAGAGAAAATGTTTTCCAAAATATTTGATCAGTCAAGAATACTAACTTGAAAATCTAATCTAGAATACAATTTATAAGACAATACTAACTTGAAAGACCTAAAAATGTGCTGAAAATAACATACTCCCAAAGACTAGAAAAATAAATTATTTTTCAGTAAAGAGTAATAGGGTTTTAGTATATGTACAAAGATTTAAAACAAGGAGATAGTGCCAACAGAACTCATCACTGAAATCCTATAGGAAATTTCTATATGGTGTTTATATATATATATATATATATATATATATATATTTAGTATCAGTTAATTAAGCGAAATTATCAACCTTAATTATACCAATACAATATATGATACTGATTTAAAATCAGTTAAGCAAAAATTATCAGCCTTGATGAATGAGAAGTATGAACTGTAATTTTTTTTTTTAGAGAATAAGTATTTATTGAATTACTTTGAATTAGGGTATGAACATGTAATTATATTAAATTTTATAACCCATTTATGTAATTTTTCCAAACTTCATTACATTTGGTGAAGTATTTTATTGGTTGGTAGTAGTGGACAATATTTTATTAAGTACATCACCAAGGAATTTGCATGTCATAAACTAGGTGAAATTGAATAAAAAGGTCTCAAGTTAATAATTTGGTACAAAGGTAATCCAACAAGTGGTATCTGAAGAGGGTGGTGCGTATGCAACCTTATCTCTACCGTGTGAGGGTAGAGAGGCTCTTCCGATAGACCCTAGTCTCAAGTGAAGCATACCAAACACCATGTAAAGCAAATACAAAGAAGAGAAAGAACAATAGCAACAACATATAATACAACAACTGCGAAAAAACTTGGTCACACCACAATAAATTCGCGGAGTCGATTCGCAATCAAACTTGAGACATGACTTCAACCCTTCACACTGTAGGACTAAACTTTCAAGTAATAAGAGATGGTCAGTATAAAGTTTGAATAAATATCCAACATATTAGGTGAAAATGATGAAGAAATTTCCATTAACAAGAAGCCAGAAGTCTTTGAAATTTACAGGTGTATATTTTCTCACCTTGAATGGTTTAAGTCTTGCTCTATGCACACAAAAATAACGTTATTACATCGCAATGAATAGTCTAAACTCGGAAAAAGTCATGTTTCTTTATTGCAATCCATGAACTCGGCACTCAGCACAGGGTAATTTAGATGTTTGTAACATCAGCATTTACATCCTGAAAGTTCAATAGTACATAACAGTTAACAACGCACCTCAGAACTAAAAAACTGAGTACATAACGAGAGTAAGACATGCAGGGCTATCCGCACACAGAAATCACACATAGAAACTGAATGTCTGGTTTAGGCAACAAAAAAAACAAGCTCTAGTTCCCTACATAGTACGAATGACATTTGAGGTATGTCAAATTGGTTCCATTCAACTTCTAAACAATGAACACAAACAGATGGAACATGTTGCAACTTCAAGTGATACACATAGTCTATTAAAGATATTAAGAGAATAAAAGTTAAAGACAAATCATTAGTAATACTCATGCAGATCAAACACACTATGCTGCCAAAGAAAGGGTAATTGGATGATCTAGAGTTGGAGATTCACCGTGTCCATCTCTAGCTCTAGTAAATCTAACTCACAAAGATTTCCACATTATACCTTTTTTACTACTTTCGCTTTTCTCCTTCATATCATTCCATCGATGCACAACAAAGTACTTTGGCATGCGCTATATTTCTCCCCTGCTTCCTCAGTTTAATAGATCATGAAGGACGCAAATCAACAAATTTGAACCACAATTAAGACAATGCAAATCTATAAACTCCTGAGATTGTTTCTTGAAATAATTATTTCCTGTTTGTATAGCTTGGCTACATTGACTTAGGACGCAAATCAACAAATTTGAACCACAATCTATAAACTAGATACGACGTCATACATTAGACCTTAACTGTTATTTGTTCCATATTTCCTCCTTTCCCCCTAATAAAGTCCTCTATATCAAAGAATAACCCTGGCAAGTGCTACACCTACTCATTATTGTCGCAATTCACCTGCCATGATTTCCATATTTGTGGTGCTTTCTTTATTTTTAACTCTGTTTTGAGGCAGAACATCCCCCTCAAATTACCGCTCAAGAAGATAATCAATGTAGAGTACCACTTAATTTGAAGACAAAGACACCAAGTACTTCAACCAAATAATTGTTCTTGCAAAAAAATTGTTGTCTCATGAAGCAAAACAGGAAAAAAAATAAAAAATAACAAGATCTCTGGGAATAGATGGTTCAATGTCTTGCTTTATATTTGGAAATGTAACAGTATTTAACAGCACTAGAGAAAAATGTGTAGAGAGCTCTTACTAAATTACTAATGACACGATTGTCTTCATCTAAGTTTTTCTAGCCTTGGTTGTTGTTGCATCCTTGGTTTCGTCGAAATGGGCCAAACTAGGCTTTCAATGAAGATGTATGCCTCATAAAAGGCATTATAGCAGGTAATCTCTGAATATCTTATCGAGTCATCTTTGGGATTGTAAATCATGAAAGTTGATCCAAACTGAAACAAAATTCCACCTTTATTTGACAAGCAAAACAATGGACAACATTGATAACCTACGGGATCATAGGGAAGATTGATGGTAAACATCTTAGTCCAAGATTCTTTAACCCCATACTCCTTCAAAACCCACACATCCGCACGAATTCTCTCATAATTACAGAACACAGAAAGATCACCTCCCAAAACTCCCATCGTAAAATCAAAAACTCCTTTGCCATAACAAGGTTGCTCCACCTTTCCCCATTTCCCATCAGGCAAATTAATAGAAATGACACTCCAAGCATCATAAGAAATAACATTCTGAACAGCACTATAAGCCCAATGAAGTTTCCCATTCACACAAACACCCGACTTCATAAACAACACCCCACTCGGAAAATCATCAATACTTCTCCAAGAATCCTTATTTACACTATATATATCAACCTTACAAGAATTCCAACTTCGAAAACCTGCCACTACCCTATAATCATCATGAATCTCATCATAACCAAAACCATACATGTAACATGAATTCCCATTCATACTAGCTCTAGAATCAGGCAATTTGTTACACTTCCTAATCGACGGATTCCATATAAACAAATATTTCTCTTCAATAGCAACACAAATCAATCCATTAACCGAACCCACAATCGAAAGAAACTTATTGCAGTTTTTCACAGGATAATCCAAATCAAATGCTTCAGTAACAGAACAACTAAATAAAGAACTAAAAGAACAGTCTTGAAGACTACAGTAAGGTGGATCAAACCTCAATATAAGCTTATGACGCTTGAAATCCTTGTTATTAACAGATAAACTGAGATGGGTGTTGATAAATTCAGTACTAGAGATTAAAAAAAGCCAAGATTTTGAAACAGACTTGAATTTCATTAGTGATTTTACAGGTAGGTTTAAGAGGATTTTATTGATGAGCTCAGATGGCAGATAAAAAGGGGTTATAAAGATTGAATCTTTACCATGATTTATGGGTTTTCTTCTCTTTGGGTGTTGATTTGAGGCTTCATATACATGAAATTCCATTGGGGTTTGAGCAAATTTGAGTTCTTGGAGAAAAGTGTATACAGGTTTTGATGTTTTTTTTTTTTGACTTCGCAGCTGCTTCGTTTTTTTCTCAAATGGACTGACGATTTTTCCAATTTGTACCATATATTATTATATACAAATAAATACTAATATGCCACTTTTGGAATTTTAAAATTCAAACAAGATTTTATTTTTAACCTATTATTTTCTTAATAGTTTTTTATGGGGAAATTACGGGAATAAGTAAATATATACTAGTTAATTAGTTAGTTAACATAGGTATAGTTTAGCTAATTTACCGTTTGAACTCATCACTAAAATTCTCTCGAGGTTTCCAGTAAAATCACTCTTGAAGAACGATCGTGGGTTCTATCAATAGATTGATTTGTTTTGTTATTGAGTGCACTAATTTGTTTATATGGAACCCGTCTATTAGAAAGTTTAAGAAATTGCCTGATTTTAGACCTAGATATAGACATTGTTTCAAATGTGGTTTTCAGGGGGAGAGCTACTGTAGCAGAAGGGGGTTCGGACGAATCCATTGGCTTTTTCATAGATTCTATATTCGTATTAAAATATCAAATAAAACGTACACATAAATTTCCTGCAAACCTCAAGCATAATGAGACGGGTGGCCTAGTGGTCTCCACGCACCTAGTGAAGTAATTCAGTACGCGCGTCATGGGTTCGAAACCAACTCTCGGCACTGTGTTTTTGGAATTAATTTCAGATAAAAACATTGGATTTTTTTTAATAAAAAAAAGAAAACTGGCAAAAAAAAAAACAGAAAATTGGTATAGAAAATTGGCAAATGATAATTTATATTTTAGAAAAAAAATAGAAAATCGGTTAATGATATAAAACAAAATAAAAATAGTGTTTTGATCATACTCTACAACGATATCTAACTATTGATTTCTACTCAAACATTCAAAAAACTTTAACCCAAATTTATTTTCAAAAGTTAGGGTTCTAACTTTTATTGTTGATGTGATTGCTATCATCCGACCTTTGCCCTTCGATATGTATTGTGTACTGTCGCCTCTCTTTTTCATTTTTTTCTTATTTGTTTGCTTTTAGACCGTAGGATTATCTATTCAAAAATAAATTTTTAATATTTGATTCTAGGGTTATCCCACATATTGATAATTGATTATAGTGAATAATTGTTATTTGCTTTTCGAAATTTTAACTTTTGAAGGTGGTAATGGTTCAAGGTCACAATAAAACTAGTAAAATATATATTTTAGGTGCGAAAATATTAATGGTGAATTTAATAATTTTTTCTCACTTAAAATGATATTGAAGATTATAATAAAAATGTTCGAAATTTTATATTTAAAAAATTATTCATCTTTCATTAACAATATTTTAGAACTTTAAATTAAATTACTCAAATCTTCATATTATTAAAATAAGTTTTTAGAATAACAATATCTAAGACAACATTTTCAAACATGACTAATTACATCTCATTAACATAATTTGTGCTTTGTGATTTTTAAGATCGTTATCCTTTTTAAAATATAGAACCCACAAGCGTGAAATTTTGGCTCCACCTCTGATAGTTTTGGATATGATGAGTTTCTTGATGATTATAAGATAGTAAGTATCTTCTTTTCGTACAAATACGACAATTTGTGTCAAGGTGAGAAAAAATATATAGTCTAAAGAGTGATTATTGGAGAACTGTTGTTAAGGAATGCAATTCCCTTCTAAGTTCTAAGACAGGAACGTTTGTTAATGGAACATTTCGAAAGTTATTCTAAAGCAACTTGCAACACATAGTCAAGACTTCTTTTGAACCAATTCTTTGTGTACTTTCCCTATATTTTCTGTTAAGGTCGGCTTGGAGACATCGATCAGAGAAAGACCATCTTCTTTATTCGAGTAATATTGATTATAGCTTCGTTCATTCGTTGAACTTTGAGATCACCATTAGCATTGAAGTCAATCATCATACTATTCATATCATACATATAACATTACTCGTTATGAGAGTGTATAGTCGATGCACACATAAAGTGCCTATGTTCTGCTTACAATCAATATAAGTTAAAGGGTACATTTATGTATTATGTGTCATTTAACTTGGCTTCAGTTAGCATCTACGTCATCCAACGTAATTTCATGTGTGCATAAATAAACACTTAAACTTGTATGAAATTGAACAAGTAAGCACACACGTCTTACGTGACATATTACACGTAGGATGTCATGCAGGATACAAATTGTCATATTAGATGACATGTAGGATGTATATGTCTACTTGTTTAATTTTATACAAATTTAAGTACGTAGATTTTTCTTTTGCAAGAAATTCCTTTTCTGCCATCAGATCTCATTACTGAAATCCTGTCGAGGCATTAGGTGAAAACCCTCTTGAAATTCAAAGTATAACATACTTACAAGTGATCAATTAATATTTATCAAGTTAATATCTTATTACGTAACAACATAGATCAATTATATATATTTTAATTTATTAAATTGTTCGTGATGCACAATAAATCAAATTAAGATCAAGTTTTTGAATCATCCAATTTAACTTCTTCAAGTTGAAGATCAAACTCTCGAGTCCTTGAATTAGCTTCCATAAAAATACTATAAGTGTACAAATCCCTAGTTCATTTAATTCGTAAAGTTGATAAATGATTACCTTTTGTTTGGTCCCAAGATGACTATGGTTCAGTCATTGAGATGACAAGTACCAAGTTTATTTTTATTTTTTTATGATTTTTTTGTTTTCTATTCAGGGTTCAGATCCCTGATTAAATTTAAATCGCATATAGCATAGCTTATTTAGATGTGACACTTCTCAACAGGATACACGTACAAAATTTATATCTTATTACTATTATCTTTTACGTTATTCATAATTTGGACCACTAGCACTATAGTAACATGATTATGAACGTAAAAATAAAAGTAATAAAAATACTATAACAATATATTTAATGTGATAAAATTTAATTGAATTATACACAAATTAAATTTGACACTATAACTATAAAAATAAAAATAAAAATAAAAATAAACTCCACCACAAAAATTTGGGCAGACTTTTTGTCATATTCATTAGCATTGAGTTTCTTTCAATTTTAGCCAAAAAATAATAATAATACAACTTGCTCTATAGTGAGGTCCACTCTCATGTTATTCGATAAACTTCTATCACTCTTGTTTTTTCCATTGTCCCAAAGTCCTTTGAAATTCAATTAAATTTGATTTTATATTGAAAAGTCTTACATTAAAATGTGAAACACTTCCTAAAAAAATAATTTTATATTAAAAAAATTTAAATTCAAAATCTCTAATTAATGATAAAAAAAATACTAATCTCTCCACCACAATCCTTGTTGGTAGAGTCCTTCATCCAAAGCCACACAATCATTAGTTCTAACTAAAATTTAATTAAATTTATAATTAATAATTCTAACATAGTTTCTTAAAGATAAGTGGCAAGAAATTTAGGATTATTTTATTTCGTATTTGATTGAATTTTTTTATTCTACAAGTAACCATTCTAGGGTAATTTCCTATTATAATATCAACATGTCAAAGATATCCTTCTTCAAAGCTTTTATTCTAAAGTTCTTTTTAGAAAAAAAAAAAATCAAGGCTAAAATTGAAAATCAATGTTTATTTAAATTCAATTTTAATATTATAATTTCTGTATTACTTGTTTGCAAACCAAACTATGAAACTCAAAATTGATGTTTTGAGTCATGGCCTCATGACACTTGCAACAACCTATAGTTGACAATATATTTTTTCCTCTTTTGAAATAAATTTTAGAATTATTTTATAAATATGACATTACCAAAATGTCATGTTATATGTCTTGTTTATTGTCACATTTGTGGTCAAAAGAATAAATTATGGACTAGGACTACTTTAATCAATTGGGGTATGATTAATTATTTAACCATGTTAAATTAAACTAAGTTACTTACTTTTAAAACATGATAGAGACAACACACCAATAAGTAGTACTCATTATATCTCAATTTGTTGTGCTTGATTCAGAGTACGATAATCAAATTAACTAATGCTGGTCTATATTCGGAAAAGTATAAAAAATAACAATAAATCAATAATTTAAAAAAATGACATTTGAAAAAATTAGAATCGAATGAATTGTTTCTTGATTGTTCAAATAATAACTAAGATAAACAAGTTAAAACAGAGACACCAATACTTTTGAAAGCAAAGAAAGAAAATGTTGAGATTAGCCACTAATCCAAGTAATTATTAAGACAAGATTGTCTCACTAATTATCTAATGTTTAGGGTGTACTTAAGTTTTAATTAATTCCACTAAGCACTAACAATAATATTAGTTAATTACTCAAGTTTGAGTTGACAACTCTGCAATCATGGAGTTCAAATAATTTGAAATTTATAAATTTTTAGTTTCTATTTTTTTAACATCCTATTGTCTCTCTTAATTTCGAAATGTTACATAGTAGTCTTTTTTTTTTTGTTTTGTAAAATTATACAAGTTGCATACATGTTTTTTTTTTAATTAAACAAGGATAAAAATAATCTGTTCTTGTTTTTGAGTTCCAATATGAAATTTGGTAATATCTTCGTTTCAATTTGATTTGTTTTGATTTAACATGAAATTTAGAAAAATATACAAGATTTTCAAATCTTGAGGTCTTAAATTAAAAATGTGTAAAATGTATCAAAATACTATCATTAATCTTGTGGTATTAAACACATCATGTGGAAAATTAAAATTAAATAGTTATTAAAAAGGAAAAGAGTAATTCTTCTTTTAAACGGACTAAAAGGAAAACATGTCGATATAGAACTCCGTTATCAAATATGACTTCATTGTCAAAACTCGAATTCGAAACTTCTATTAAAGATTGATGGATACTTGCTAATTTGGATCAGTGTGGGAAAATTCACTCTTTTTTTAGGTTTTGTTTTCTCGTGTTCGGTGCTCCTAACTAAATTCGAATTATACGCTACAGACTCCATTTAAGGTTAATCCTTTCAATATAATTTTTTCCATACTCAATATTTAAATTCGAGATCTTTAATTAGAAATTTAACAATCCTAGTGTCACTTTGGGGTAACTTAAGTTGTCATGCCCTTTTTTTTTATTAAATTAATTAAGAACACTTCCATGTTTGTTTTGTTTAATTTTAGATACAACGTAAGTTGACATAAAATATGCACTTCAACATACAATATTGTATTGCCTCCTAATTATGATTATGAATTGGCCCATTATTGTTAATTATGATAATTAAAATATTTTCCAAAAAAGAAAAAGAAAAATTGAAAAGGACGTAAGAGAAAACTCATCATTGAAAAGACAATACATTAATAAGAAATCTTCATTTATTACTAAAAGGACTAATATGGAAACAAGAAATGTCAGCCACACATCGATATTTTTTCTCATTGGATATTTAATATTCACATTATGATTTAATCAAATTAAAATTTAACATATCATGAAATTGATTTGTTTCTAGAGACGACACTATCAACAAAAATTACACACACATATATAGAGTAGATACTGATTTTTGAACTTCTTTATGTGAAAATTCTATCTTGGTTATTACATGTATAATGTAATACTCAAAATGATGATTTTTTAATTGAACATCTGAACACACGATAAAATATTTATATAAGACACTTTTAATTTAAAAGTTAAATCGTTTTACATGTGTTCTTATAATTAAAGTTAAACACATAAATCTAAATGCTCAATTACGAAATACTTAAGATTTATGACTTATTAAGATAAAGGCGTAAAATTAATTAAAGAATATAACATATTTCAATTAGTTAACTTATAAAACAATTATTTCAATATTTTATCATAAATCTAAATGCTCAAAACAACCATTTCAATATTTTATCATAAATTTAAATGCTCAACTAATATGCTAACAAAATTTGAATGTTTAAATGAAATATTTGGATAAATATATATTGAGCCAAAATCTTCTTTTACTCATTAAAAGTGTGACATACATACAGACTGCAGAGAGAAAGAGAGAGGAACACAAAGACAGAGACAGCAAAAAGAGACAAGGGAAGGACAGTACATAACAAGACAACTCTGCCTTGTCCTTCCCCCACGCCCACCCCCACCCCCATATCCTCCACTGCTCTTCTTCTTGGGGGTACCCCAAAAATCTTCACATATTTCTCACACTGTATCAAAAATGGCCATTTGAACCAAACCCCATTTCCTAACACACCTCATAGTTAAGTTCTTGCTCATCAAGATTCAATCATTAAGCATTTTTCTTCATTATTAGGACTTTTCAAGTTTATGGGTCATCAAGAAAAACATTAAAAATTCAATCTTTAAGCATTTTTGTTCATTTTTAGGACTTTTCAAGTTTGTGGGTCATCAAGAAAAACATTAAAAATTCAATCTTTAAGCATTTTTGCATTTTTAGGACTTCTCAAGTTTTTGGGTCATCAAGAAAAACACTAAAAATTCAATCTTTAAGCATTTTTGTTCATTTTTAGGACTTTTCAAGTTTTTGAGCCATCAAGAAAAACACTAAAAAATCAATCTTTAAGCATTTTTGTTCATTTTTAGGACTTCTTAAGTTTTTGGGTCATCAGTAAAAACATTAAAGATTCAATCTTTGAGTAGTTCTCTTCATTTTAGAACTTTTCAAGTATTTGGGTCATAAAAAAAAACATTAAAATTCAATCTTAAGCATTTTTCTTCATTTTTAGGACTTTTCAAGTTTTTGGGTCATCAGGAAAAATATTAAAAATTCAATCTTTAAGTACTTTTCTTCATTTTTAGGACTTTTCAAGATTTTGCGTCATCAAGAAATTTTTGAAAAAATGTACTCAACATTGTCTATAAGGAATTTGGGTATAGAGGAAAGTGGGGATTTTTTCAATCATCATATGAATCATAATCTTCAGGGTTCTCTTTCAGTTGATGGTACAAATTTGCCTGGTGATTCTTGTTTAGTTTTATCAACTGATCCTAAGCCTCGTCTTAGGTGGACAACTGAACTCCATGAAAGGTTTGTTGATGCTGTTACTCAACTTGGTGGTCCTGATAGTAAGTACTCCTATTTTTACCTCTTTTCTCCTTTATCTGCATTTTGATTAATCCCTTCATTACAATTTATGTGACACTTTTCGCTTTTTCGAGAGTTAATTTGAGTAAAGAAAAGTTTAATTGGGACAAAAGATGCACCAAGTGTATTATTTAGTGGTCAATAAAGTGTGTTGAGTAGAGAAGACGGAGACAAAAACACGAGGTGATTTTGTTACAATTTATGTGGTACTTTTCCTTATTCGAGTGTTAATTTGACTAAAAAAAGTTTAATTGGGACAAAAGATGCACTAAGTGTGTTATTTAGTGGTCAATAAAGTGTGTTGAGAAGAGAATCTTGTGTCTTAGGTTCAAGTTCTAGCGGAGACAAAAATAGGAGGTTATTTTGTTACAAATTATGTGACACTTTTCATTGTTTGAGAGTTAATTTGACTAAAAAAGTTTAATTGGGACAAAAGATGCACCAATTGTGTTATTTGGTGGTCAATAAAGTCTTACGTTCAAGTCCTCGCGGAGACAACAACACTAGGTGGTTTCTTGTGTTGTTGGTGGGACTCGGGAGGTGAGAAGTATTTCGTAGAATTGGTTGAGGTGCTCGAAAATTGGTCTGGACACCATGGTTTTCAAAAAGGAAAAAAAAATATTGGGACAGATGGAGTACTCTTTAAAGGATTTAACTTAAGTTTCCTCTTTACCCTTTAGACCATTCATACTCCTTTGTAGATGTTTAGTATTTCTCCAACAGAGCTCAAGTATAACTAAGGATAATTTTAAATCATGGTGTAAAACTGAATTTAAAATATAAAGAAGGGTAAAATTAAGATATTCAGTATAGTTAGAGGGTAAATTTGGAGCTTTTAAATTTTTTAAAAGAACTTTTTTGATAAAGTTTTGATTTTTTTTACTGTGCTGTTCTATGTTGTACATTATGCATTAGTAGTTGTTCTTTCCTTTTATGGCTATTTGTTTTGCTGCTTTTCTATTCAAACTACCTTATCTCTCTTTTACTTTTGGGTATTTTTTGTCTCTTAAAAAGAAAGAAAGTGTCATAGTCTTGTAATATAAGGAACCTTTTTTTTATTATATGGATTCCTTTTTTCCTGTCACAAAAGCTTTAATGTTCTTAAAGACATAATTAAGTACTAATTATTGAAGACTATCATAATTATTGTGAGTCATGTTGATTAAGATGTATGCTATATGTTGCTCGGATTCTCCAAAAATAGTCACACACGTGTTAGATCCTCCAAAAATACACTATTTTTGGAGGATCCGACATGCACGTGTTGACATTTTTGATGAGTCTGAGCAACATAAGATGTATGTATCTCTCATTTGGGAAAGGGGGAAACTAGGCAATTAAGGACTCTGTTTATGATTGCCTCTACTTATCTTTTGCGTAAAAAAGGTCGGTATGGTAAAAGGGAAGCTCGGTGCACTAAGCTCTCATTTTGGGAAAAGGTCAATATGATGTCCTTTACTTATTTTTCAATGGCTGGAGCAGAGGCTTGTTCTATTGAGCTGTCAGTGTATTCTTAAAGAAAATTTGTCTTTTTACTTTTCGTATTTCCTTATACTGCTGCTGATTGCGCACGTATATAAATGGAGCAATATGGATAGTCAGCATTCGTATAGACGACCCCAACTAGATTGGTGTGTAGTTGTTGTATCTTTTTTATAGTGCTATTTTTCTGCATAGTCTACGTCTACAGGATGTCGATTGTATAACATGTAAGCATATTATCATGAAAGTATATTGTGATGAAATATATGGTTGTTAATAATATTTCGAGGAGATAAACTTCCAGGAAATTTTTCGATATGAAAATCTCAAGAAATCTTTTGAGTTGGTTTGCATGTTGCCTTCTCTGTACTGATCAGTAGCATAATTATAATTATGGGGTTGCTTCATTTTGCAGAAGCAACGCCAAAAACAATTATGAGAACAATGGGGGTGAAAGGTCTGACCTTATACCATTTGAAGTCACATCTCCAGGTATGTCTTTTGATCGCTGTTTGCATTTTGCTTCGTTCCCATATTCCACAGACATTGCAACATCTAGGCTTAAAGGGTAACAATACGCTCCGAATACACTAGTGTACGATTATAAACTAGTGTTTCACGAAATGTGGTAGGACCAACTTTATGCCAGCTCTAATAACTAAGTTTATGTTTTATAATAACCAATGTAAGAGGTATCAAATGATTCTAGTATAGTGATCCTTCGGTTTTACATTCTGCTTGAACATTACCAAACAGGACGGACATTGTGCTCGATTAAGCTCTCAGTTTTATCGAAGGGATGGACGTTCTGCTTAAGTCTGTATCTTACATTTCCTTGCAGAAATACCGCATGGGGAAGCAATCTGCTAAAGAGGCAACTGAGAATTCTAAAGATGGTAATAAAGAACTTTTCATTAAATACTACAGTTTCCTAATTAGTTCACTGTCCTTGTAATTTGTTGTAGTTAGTTCTCTCTTTTTTATTCGCCTTTTGGCATGCATGCACGCATAACGATGATTTCGAGAAGTACAAGCACCATATGAACAGTGCTTGGATTCAATTGTTCGAATTGCCATGCCTCTCCTTAGTTCTCTTTCTATTGGCTATGCTATAGAAAAACTTTTGGAAGTTCCATCTAGATTACATGTTTTCCGGTTGTTGATGCATAATAAGAAAGATGTATATATAAATGACGATGACACCTCTGAGAGTAATATGTAAATGTTAGAAGAATATTCTGTCGGAGAAATAAAGAGAGGCCGAAATGGATTTCTTTCTAAGCCCTGTGGAAGAGTTGAAACTTCAATCGCTTTATTGTTTGTGTATGCAGTATCATGTCCGGCCGAGAGTCAAGATACAGGTTCGTCTACATCAGGTTCCTCCAGAGTTATTGTGAAAGATATAAATGAGTATGTCATGTTTTTTAGCATATATATTTTTGGCAAAAATTGTTCTTTCTGGTTCGCATAAACTTTAAACTCTCTTTATATTTTTATTGAACAGAGGCTTACAAGTAACCGAGGCTTTACGAATACAGATGGAAGTCCAGCGAAGACTACATGAGCAGCTAGAGGTTGGTCCCGTACCTCTTCTTTCTCTCTACTCGTAGTGTTACTGTACTTAGTCCCAATCTTGAGTTCGTTGAGAAAATGTGCTCGTGTTAGACGTGATCTTGATTATCCCTTTTTAGTATTCTTTGCACCATGTGTTTTTTGTCCGGTTTCCCTTTTCTATCCTTTGGTGTTCTTCTGTACAACGGGTATATAAGAGTGGTGAATGATATGTTTTTGGGACAATATTTCGTACCAAACACACCGTTGTGTCACATTTTGCATCTCCTAACTAAAACCTCGTGCCAAAGTAGGTACAACGCCATCTACAGCTTCGTATAGAGGCACAAGGAAAATACTTGCAATCAATTCTTGAAAAGGCTTGTAAAGCTTTCAATAGCCAGTCCCTCGAATCGAATGGCCTAGAAATGAACAGAGAAGAGCTCTCTGAATTAGCATTCATCAATGGCCCTTCATTACCTGATATTGGCCCGAGTTTTGAGAACAAGAATGCATGTCACGTCCCTGCCAGACTAGGCGATTGCTTGCTTGACGACTGCTTGCCATCAGATGGAATCGGTGCTCTAAAGAAGAGACCGCGAGCTTATACTAACGTTAACGGATTGCCTATGGAAAGCAATACAAGGGAGGTAGAATGGATGATGAGTAATATATGAACAAAAGATGTAATTTTTACCACCTTTTCTACATATCATGTTTGATCCAAGATCAAACAATGTTGTTGCAAATGTATGTTTTATTACCTTTAATTTAAGTACCTTTCCTTTTTATCAGAAATGAAGATCCAGTTGAAATCTTCCCTTAGCTTGTTGAAGTTAGATTTGTTAACCATAAAGTGAAGTGATTTATCAATATGGAATTTGGAATTCTAATAACTATAGTATATATAATTTTCTTCTATTCCCTATATATTAACTCATACAAACAGCACCAACATAGGTTGTGGTGCATTGGTGAGATTGTTTCACCCTTAACCAGAGGTTTCGAGTTTTCGAGCTTTGGGTATAGAGAAAATCATGTTGGGAGTGTCACCTTCGAAAGGAATTTAGTTGGAACTCCAATGTGGGCTCCAGACAGTGTCTAAGGGAATTTTTTATTTTGCCTCCGTAAATTGGTATAAATATTGATTTTATTTTATTTTTGTTTTCTTTTTCCTGAAAATGCAAAAATAAAATAAAATTTAACCGTCATTAGAGGAAGGAAAGATAATATACTATATCAAGCCATTTTAATTTATGGTAGTAAATTAATAACTTTAGGTAATAAATATATATTATGATTAATTGTTTTCCTCTATTGACACGAAACGAATATTTTTTTGCTTACAACAACAAATCTTGAAATTCTATTTCCTGTTCTACAAATAAATAAATATAACTTAGATGAAAATATAAACCCTAATACAAATTGTTTTTTATTGTTTTGTCACAATTATAATGTCAAATAATAAATTAGCCTTTGAAGATCATAATACTTCCATTCCTCCATGTGATGATGTTCTATATTTTTGTATCTTCATAGGTTACCTGTTAAATCTTTGTTACGTTTTCGATCTGTTACTAAGTCATGGAATATTATAATATACGACAAACACTTCAAGAAAGCTTACCGTGACCACTCCAAAGTTTTGGGACGTGAAAAAATGTTGTTACATAGAATTGATACTAATGCATTCAAGTTTATACACTTGGAAAATCCCCAAGTTGTCATAGAATGGCAATTGTCACCTATGACAAAGAATTCTCAAGTGTTATGCTCATATGATGGATTGCTACTATTAGTGACACGTATGGCTTACAAGACGTTTGTTTTATGGAATCCATCAACTAGACAAAAAAAAACCAATAAAAAACCCTTGAATGTTCATATTTGGACAATTCCACATGTCCTTGTGCTAGTGGATTGTGTTACGATTCGGCAACTGATGACTACAAGGTAATATTGATTTATAAGTCGTTTTATGTTGTTTGCTCTACAAATAGAAATATTTGGAGAAAGAAAACAACTCTTCCTATATTAGAGCAAAGTATTATTTCTAGCTGTTCTGGATCAAAATTTTGTAGTATAGGAATCTATTGAGGATTGTGTATATTGGTGTCGAGATCATAAAGAATTACGTCGATCCTTTAATAAAACATCTACAATCATATATTTTGATGTGAAGTTGGCCGAATTCAAGGAGTTTCCTCCACCGGATTTTATAGGAAAAAGTAGTGATCATTTGTATCGTTTGTCTACTCTGAAAGGTCGTCTTATTTTATATGGTGGAAAAAACTTTGATTTGAAATCGGACATCTGAATGATGGAACAAGATGGATCGAAATGGTCAAAACTTTGCAACATAATATCAGCTTCTTGTGATGATTATGTAAGACATTGCTATAAGCTTTTATGTTGGACCAAGAATGATGAACTTATCTTTTATGAACCATTGGATCATGTATTTTATATCTATGATATTAAACAAAAACAATTAGTTAAGAAAATAATATTTCAATATGTTTGGATAGCTTATGTTTTCCTAGACTTAATTAATGTCAAGAAGATTAGTCTATAGTTTTTTTTTTCTTTTAAATAAGTTTTGTAATATTTATTTCTTAGTATTCATATTGTTTCAAGTCTATTATTAATGTATATACTTAAAAAAGATGACATATTTTCTATAAAACAACGATTACCTATGAAAATTTCTAAAGTGTTATGGTCACATGATGGATTGGTACTATTAGTGATACGTAAGGTTTAGAAGACGTTTGTTTTATAGAATTCATCGACTAGAAAATAAACTATCCTTGAATGTTCATATTTGAACTACTCCACACAACCTTCGACTAGACAATAGAAACTTTTTTCGTGTGTGCTTAAATATCTATTATGTAAATAAGTTAAATATTAAAATATGTTACTTTTTTAATTATATGTATTTGCCTCAAAAAATTATAAAACCCTATACTTATTTCAATTTAGGTTGATATGTCTACTTAAAAAGGATAAAATATTTTATATAATTAATTTAACTATCTATATATTAGACGTTTGAATAAAACACACACAATTTTTCCTTCTTCAAAATTTGTACAGGTGAGTTCAGATGCTCAATTGGAACAAACTAAAAATAAATAAAACAAATTTTAGTTCAAGTTGTATATATAATAATCTTTTTCCTCAATAACAATAAATATTTCTCTACCGATACAAGATAAGAGTAAGATTGCGTACACACCATCCTTCTCAAACCTCACTCGTGGATCATGCTAAGTATGCCATTATTGTTATGGTCCTTTTTGAAATAATTATATACTCATATGATTTGAAACCTTGCAAAATATATATATATTAGCCAACATTAGTGGAAGGAAAGAATACCAACTCGTATTAATTTATGGTAGTAAAATAATAGCTTTAGTAATTAATATATATCATAATTAGCTATTTTCCTCTATTTAATTGGAAAGGAATCCTTTTTGCTCACAACTAATCTTGAAATTATATTTCCTTTTCTATACATAAATCATAAAAATAAATTTATTTAAAAAAAAAAAAAAACTAAAAGTATTTTGGGACGTAGAAAAAATTAATTTCCTTCTCCTCTCCATTAACGGATTTGTTTTTCCTTTTCTACATATAAATGAATATACCTTAGATGTAAATAAATAAACCCTAATACATATCTGTTTTTATTTTGTTCTGCCACAATTGCAAATTATATTATAATGTCAAATAATTAATTAGCCTTCGAAGATCATGATACTTCTTCGATTATTCCCAATGATGACATCCTATTTTGCATACTTATAAGGTTGCCTGTCAAATTTTTGTTATGATATCGATCTGTTTGTAAGTTATGGAATGCTACGATAGCCGACAGACACTTCAAGAAAGCGTATCGCGATCACTCCAAAGTTTTGGGACGTGAAAAGATGTTGTTACAAAAGGTTGATACTAATGAATTAGAGTTTATACACTTGGAAAATAACCAAGTTGTCATAGAATCGCAACGGTCTCCTATGATGAATAATTCTCAAGTGTTATGCTCATACGATGGATTGCTACTATTAGTAACACGTATGGCTTACAAGACGTTTGTTTTATGGAATCCATCGACTAAACAACAAAAAACCCTTGAATGTTCATATTTGGCCAAGTCCACGTGTCCTTGTACTAGTGGATTGTGTTACGATTCTGCAACTGATGACTACAAGGTAATATTGATTTATACGTCGTTTTATGTTGTTTGCTCTACGAATAGAAATTTTTGGAGAAAGAAAACAACTCTTTCTTTATTAGTGCAAAGTATCCTTTCTAGTTGTTCTCGATCAGATTTTTGTAATACAGGAATCAGCATTGAGGGTTGTGTATATTGGTGTCGAAATCATAAAGAATTTTGTCGATCCTTTAATAACACATCTACAATTATATATTTTGACGTGAAGTCGGACGAATTCAAGGAACTTCCCACACCAGATTTTGTAGTTAAATGTAGTGAATCGTATCGTTTGTCTACTTTGAAAGGTCATCTTATTTTATATGGTGGGAAAAACTTTGATTTTAAATTAGACATCTGGATCAAGGAACAAGATGGATCGAAATGGTCGAAATTTTGCAACATAGCATTACCTTCTTGTGATTATTATTTAAGGCATTGTTATAAGCTTTTGTGGTGCACAAAGAATGGTGAAATTATTCTTCATAAAGCATGGCATGATGAATTATATATCTATAATCCTAAACAAAAACAATTAGTGAAGACAACCATATGCAATTATTACAGCAATAATATGTATAGTCTTGTAAATTATACATATTTGGATACTTTATGTTTTCCTAGACTATAGTTTTTTCTATTATTTTTTATTTTTTAAGTTTTGTAATATTCTTATTTCTTAGTATTCCTACTGTTTCAAGTTTATTTTCTTAATATTTTGCAAATGTATTTATTACTCATGATACGTAAATATGTCATTTAACTTGGCTTCAACTGATATTTATATCTTTCAATTTTGGGGTGAGCACAAGTAGACAGTTAAACTTGTATAAAATTAAACAAGTAGACTCACATTTTATGTGGCATAATATACGTAAGACATCATGTAGGATACACATTATTATTGTTATTAGATGTCTATAATTATTTGACTGTGAATTTAATTATTATTGTTATTAAACAAATTTGAAATTTGTAGTTATTAGAAATTATAAATTATAGTAGTTTGAATTGCTAAAACATTCTTTTCACCATTGAGTTTTCCATTTGAGAAAAAACCATTTTTTTAAAGATAAAATCCAAAAATGATATTCATATATGAATAATTCACAAATATAACACAACTCTAGCATTTGTAGCTTCCAACAAGTTAATAATTTTTTTTAAAAAAAATCAACTCATCAGAATTTTAAACACTTGAAATATGTCACCTTTTTTTAATTATATCCATCTAATCTTAATAAGTTGTAAAATCTCAAGTCTATTCCAATTGAGATTTGATTGTATACTTAGACAAATATATATATATATATATATATATATTAGACGTTTGAAAATACACACTTTTCAAAAAAATATATATATCAAAAGTATTAAATAATAACACTTTATTATGAATTCAAATGCTCAACGACAAAAATAATTGAAACAACTCCTATTTATATAATCATTTTCCTACATTTGAAGATTTGATATATTTTATATTCATATTTTTGGATTACTTTACTCTGTAGAAACTTTTTTCCCTCTGTAGTAATTATTTCCAAACAGAGCAATAGTTGAACTAGCTAGTTAAATAAAAGCTTTGGAATATTACTTTTTAAAGTTATCTGAAAGGATTTGATATGATTTTTTTTTTTAGGATTTTTTCTGCATAAATTTATACCTCAGTAGCTAATCTTTCTAAACATAGAAAAAGTTAAACCACTAGCTGGCTAATTAAATTGATATATTTTTATTTTTTTTATGGATTTCTTGTGCATAAATGTTTTTTTGAAGCATCTCCTTTTCGTGTTACTAACGCTCTCGAAAGAGATGTTGATGGAACTGTTTCATATACGTCATTTTCCTTTTATATGGATGATCTTTAATTATAAATAAAATCTTTTCGATCTGAGGAAAAATAATGGATTGTTATTTTTCGAAGGACTCTTTTTAGAAATTATTACCATGTAACATCTCTATTATGAATGAAACCAATTTATACCTGGGGTTCATCTAAACCTCCTTAATTCGACGAAAAATGATATTATATATATATATGGTTAAAATTATTTTTTATGTATGTAGAGCAGATGTTGAATTTCCATCAGCTAATTTCTATGTTTACTTCTTCGTCTTAGTAAAAGTTTTGACTCCATCACTAATCTGGGCATATAATTATGGTTGTTATTATCCTTTTTGAAATAACGGGAATACTTATTATTCCACCACGGATAGTTGTTTCTAATTAATTGAACTACTTTTTTTGCTTTGCTTGTGCCTCTAGATAATAGACAAACATGGAAAGAATAACTTTTGTACTTTTTATGACATTACATTTACTTCACTCTTGTTTTATTTTTGTCATCTCTCTGAATATTTTCTTCCAATTGTAATTATTTTTCTTCACTTAATTCACTCTCATTTTTTTCTTCCAAAAATTTTAAAAATGGAAGGAAATAAGAGAAACAAGAGGCCATTAGAAGAACCAAGTGACAAAAACCATATAAATCTCAAAATTAAATCTCAGGTTAGTTCCTCATTTCACTTTTTAGGGTTACTATATATCCGATAAATTTAGTACATCGTTTTAGAAGGTCCTAATGACTATAGATCGAACTTATTCAATATGTGTACGTGTGTTGGGGCGTAATCATCCCTATATATATATATAAACTAAAAATCCTTGCCCCGCCTCTTTGTGTGTATTAACTTGTTTACCGTAGTATGCTTTGGACTACATTTTTGCCCTTTTTGTTCCTTTACTAATTCATCGTCTTAAAATATTTGTCATGTTTTGCTTTTCGTATTTCAAACTATATAAATTTCCATCAACATTTAAGATGTAGTCCTTAACCAAATCGACATTAGAATAGCAAAATGTAATATTTATTTTTGTATAGTTTTTAACTATTAAAATTTTAAATTTTAAAAAATTGAATCAACCTAATCAAATTTAACTCTGCAAAATAGTCAAATTGACTCTCAAAAAGTGAAACATGACAATAGTTTAAAAGCGGAGGGAATATTTTATTTCCTTGTTCAAACAGCACTGGCTTTTTTGTTAAATAATCATGAAAACTTTGATTAAATGCCTCTACTATTACTATATTACTTCATTTGTTTCAATTTGGTTGTTCTATTTTAACTTGACACAGTTTAAGAAAGTAAAATGACTTTTAAATTTTGTGATTTCAAATTAAAGATATTTCAAATATACTAAAATGTCCTTTTAACTTTCTGGTCTTAAACATGTTATATTGAAAGCTGAAATAAAAAAGTTGTTAAAAAAGACATTTTTTTAAAACTACAAATATTTTTCAACATCACTGTGAATTACATTTCTAAACTTCGAATTTATTAAATTTTAAAGTAATATTATTTTTTTAATGTTTTTTTTATTTTTGGTTGTAGGATGGTACATTTATGTACTACAAAGTTAAGCCTACTTCAATAATGAAGAGGATATTCATGTCATACTCTGAGAGGAAGCAAATCCTAAATTACAAAACAGTTCGATTTCTGTACAATGGCAATCGCGTTTCACCAAGAAGTACTGTAAATCAAGTAAAATATAATTTTTCGTTACATAGATCAATTTAATTATATCGCAATAGCCTTCGTGTTTAACTTTTCTAATATATTTTTTTGCGTATTTATTGGACTTTTATGAAGCTTGGATTAGAAGATGGTGATGAAATTGATGCTATGTTGGATCAAGAAGGAGGAGGTTTTGCACATTGAGTAATGAAGAAATATCACACATGAATATGTTGCACTTCCCTATTTTATGTTAAGCTATGTATTTTGTTGTTTTGTTAATGGCTAACGTCTATTCGTCTTGTTTCATGATCTAAAAGTTTAATTCTTCGATATATGTATTGTCATCATATGAATTAATATAACATTTCGAAGAAGTCAGACGAAATAGTTCATCAGCATTCATCACCTATAAAATTTGGTTTCAAAAGCTATTTGAGTTCATTTAATTTCATATCAAAAGTATATAATCGTAAAATTTCTATGTTACTAATTGGTGAATTAAACAACACGTCCACCAACCATATTAAACATTTTATATGTCACCTTTTTCATTTGCACTTGCATTAAGAAATAAAGTAATTTTATCCTTATGCCCTTATTTAATATTTTCTTAAGACAACTTTATAATAAATGATGACGAATATGTTAGATTTCAAAAATATAAATGCATTTGGATGACTATTTAAATGTTAGAGTTTATTTTTGGAGCCAAATTTTTTCACCAATTGATCCAAAAAAATTTAAAAATCAAGTTTTTTCCACCTCAATTTTCCTATATATTTTGTGTAAAATGTTTTTTTATATTTTTATATATAAATTCTTAAAGCAAACATGACCTTTGAACTTTTTAAAATGTCATCTTCCTTGATAAAATTTGTTGAAGCTTCAACTTCCAAGATTATTTTTGAATTTTTTTCATCTTTTATTTTTAATTTGTTTGTTGATATTTTTTTCAAAATCAGATTTTATAGAATAAGTAGTGAATAAACAAAGTAGTTAATTAATGAATGAAGTACTCTCCCAATGAAATTAACTACTTGTAGATTTACTAGTTTAGTCAAAGTAAATACATTTTCAAGATTAATTAATTAATCTATCAAGGGTATAATGGGCAAAATATGATAATTTATGCATTAATTTAATAAAATGACATATATTATGGTCCAGCTATTTTTAGAAAGGGATGACATATAAAATGGGACGGAGGGAGTAAACAACATGTCCACCAACCATATTAAATAAACATATCTATCTATTAAACAACATGCCCACCAACCATATTAACTATGTCTATTAAACAGCATACGCGCCATTCAGAGTTTATCGGGAATAGATTGTTCGTAGAATGTGGAAAGATTATTATATAAAAGAATAGTTTGTTACTATCTCCTCCGAAAAAGTTCAAGTTTTAATTTGAGTGACAAAATTGAGAGGAAAAAATAATAATTTATTTTTAATGAGTTATAATTACAATTGAATCAATGACAAGTTTGAGTATGCAATTAATGTATTGTTCTTGCCTATATTGTTAAATTTTTATTGTTGATTGTTATCACTGACTCCCACCGTTCCTTTTTATATGCCATCCTTTTCTATAAATAGCTAGACCATATATTTATCATTTTATTAAATCAATACATAAATTATCATATTCTTCCCATTATATCCTTGGTAGAGTAGTTAATTAGTCTTAAAAATATATATTTTGACCAACCTAGGAAATCTATAAGTAATTAATATTCATTGAAGTACTTCATACATTAACTTCTTTTTCCATTCACTATCTTATAAAATCTGATTTTGAAAATGAAATATCAACAAACAAATTAAACATTTTTACACAAATGTATAGGAAAATTGAGGTGGGAAAAATTTAATTTTTTAAAATTTTTGGATCAAGTGGTGAAAAAAATTGGCTCAAAAAATAAACTCAAAATTTAAATAGTCATCCAAATACATTTTAATTTTTTAAATCTAACATATTCATCATTTATTATAAAGTTGACTCAAGAAAACATTAAATAAGAGTAGAAGGGTAAAGTTTCTTAATTTTCTTAATGCGAGTGCAAATTAAAAAATGTGACATATAAAAAGGAACGGAGGGGTATGTTATAAGGTTATGTTTTAATATTTTTTGGGTAGTTTTGTTTGTACTAGTTAACCAAATTTTGTATATTTTTTTGTTATTTTACTTAATTTATGTTCACTACACTATTATTTTTATTTATGTGCGGTCTTTTTTTCTTTCAACACTTTGAGCAATAATTAGTAAAAGTTGCATGAAAATGGAAATTATACAGAAAACAGAATAAAGCATTATCTATACTAATACTTACTAGTTAATGAGGACAAAAGGGTACACTTTATTACTTTATCTTTAAATTACACCAATTATTTGTATCTTTTATTATTTCTCAAATTTTTCGAAGAAAATTGAAGAAAAAAATGGCAGAAGGATCAAGAAAATTCATAAAACTCAAAATCAAAGCTCAGGTTCGTCATTTCATACCTTTTTTTTTTTTTGTATTATTGTGAGCTATATACTTATAGATATACACTTTTTAGTCAGCATACGTTCAATCCTCTTCAGACTCCGAGAGAACATGGGCTATATATTTGTTGTTGTATAAATGCACTTTTAGTCTTTGAAATTGTTTTATACTTTTATATGTTTTCTCCTTTCCTAATTAAATTGTTTTAAACTATGTACGTTCTATCTTATTCAGACTTCGAGTTTACATGGGCTATATTTTTCTTTTTTTGTAGGATGATACAATTCTTCATTTCAAAGTGAATCCCAGTACAATTATGAAGGATATATTCATGTCATACAGTTCAAAAAAAACAAATGATGAACTATAAAGTATTTCGATTTTTCTTTGAAGGCAAACGTCTTTCTCCAAAGAAGACCGTAAATGAAGTAAGATTTTAATTTGCGTAATTTAATTTATCGTTGACTTAATAGTTACATAAATTTATTTTGTGTATGTTTTATGAAGCTTGGATTAAAAAAACAGTGATGAAATCGATGCTATGATTCATCAAGATGGAGGAGGATCTGCATGTAACTATTAATGAAGCAGCATATCACACATGAAAATGTTGCACTTTTCTAATTAGACTACTTTTTAGTTATCTTGTAAACTTGACATAGTTTATTTGGTCAAATTGATAAATTAAGATTTGGAATTTGACTCTTTAAAATCTTAAATTTTAATGTGTGATTGTTTGTCTATTTGTAACCTTAATAGTTTCTTGGTATTCAACTCTTTAGATTGATTATGGTGATTTTTTCACATATTTGAAAAGGAATTTCGTATTATTAGTGCAGGTAATTAAAATCATATACAATTCTTTTCTTTTTTTTTGGTAAATAAGGATATTATATATATTACTACATTACATTCATACAGGGAATGGGAACCGTAGGCTCAATTCGTTTTGTTTATAGTCTTTATAAAGCCTAATGTCACGGACTTAGAGTGTTGGCTAAAGTTTCGTGCGGCCCTTGACAATTTACTCACTAATCTTTCAAGATCTTGTAAACTCAAAGAAGCCTTTAAGACTTGGACCTCTAAGAGAATGCTTAAAGAAAGACTTAGAGAGGGAACAAAGAGAGCTTTTGAAGAAGGCTTTGTATATAGCTTGGAAGAATGCTTACAACTTTGCTTGGTTGGTTTCTTGGTTGGTTGCAAATGAGGGGCACCTCTATTTATACTAGCACCTAGGGACTAAAGTGCAATTTAAATTTACTTTACAAGTCCCTAACTATTTACACTTTGGTCCTAGCTCTAGAACTCTCTACACACTCTAGGACCTTCCAAGACATTCTTGAAATGTCTAAGTTATTCTAGAGAATTCTAGGGAATTCTCTAGCCTTCTTGAATAATCTAAAGGGTTCTAGAGTCTTCCGGAAACCTCTCCA